>MU158761.1:765538-939385 GCA_015888305.1 Antheraea pernyi
GAAGCTCATTCCACAACCGGATCACTCGTGGAAGGAAACCCCTTTGAAACCGGACCGTCCGAGACCATTTCGGTTCCAATGTATGGGGACGAATTCCCTGCCGACGACGAGCAGTGCGATGGTGGAAAATGTTAAACAGTTCCTCGGAACACAAACCATTATACAGACGGTAGAACACACATAAAGAGGCGACGTCTCTCCGTAGACTTAGTGGCTCGATACCGTTTGTGAGCTTGGGATCGTCAACGATTCTCATTTTCGATTGTCGTGAAAAAATATACTGTAGGTGTCTAGTATTAAAATACTTTTCAATAATTTTTAGGAATGTCTGTTTGTATGAACTGCTAAAATACTTGGTTACACAATAATTACCCCATAAAGAAAATCATAAAGCACATCCTTCAAATATAACTTAGTGTTTGTTTCATTAAAATCGTTCCGCTCTATCAAATGCTATTGTAATGGGAATGACGGTTCGAGTTAAATACGAGAGACGACTAGTAATCTATACTAATATATAAAGCTGGAGTGTTTGTTTGTCTGATTGAAAGCGCTAAACCCGGGAACTATTACTGTTCTGGTTTAAAAAAATATTTCAGTGTTAGATAGTTCATTTATTGAGGAAGGCTATATAAAATCACGCTAAGGCTAACAGGAGTGGAGCAACAATGTAGAAAGTTTTAAAATCGGGGAAAACCCTTTGAAGAGCTTCCGTTGCATGTTAGCGTTATCTCAAAGTAACTATTCCACGCGAACAAAGTCGCGGGCAAGGTTAGTATAAAATAAAAACATCAAAACAAATACTAATAAACAACCAAGAAAACCTAAGTTAAAGTTAGTTCTGAGACTTTGAAAAGTATGATAATAAACCTAGATGATATATATGACGATAATGACCGTTGCCGAAAGCTACAATGGGCGATCCGGAGTTAATAACTTTCGTTAATAAAACGGACAATAAGCTCTTTAGTTTTGTTCCTGACGTTCCCACGTTCCCTTTCAAGTGACAGTGAAATTACCCGACGGTCATTGACATTGTGCTTTAACATACACACGTAGAGGATTGTGTATAATTTTTGTATCTTTCTAAATAATTAGGTCAAATATTAAGCACCTATTTTTTATATTGATTCAGAACGAGAATCGACTGCAGAGTGCCCTCCATAAATATTGCTACTGTCTAAACATTCAGCCTGTATAAGTGAAAGTAAGGTGAAGTGTTTTAGTTAGTATTAGATTGTGAGTCCCTACGAAAGTAATAAATATTGTACATTTTTTTTTTATAGCATAGGAGGCCACCGTTCTTAGACACTTGCAACACCAGAAGAGTCGCAAGTGCGTTGCCAATCTGTGTTTGACGGAGGTTGAGTGTGGAAGGGGGGGAGAGGAGGTGGGTTATCCGGCGCTTTTGTACATAACTGAATAGAGACAAAAAGTTTCATCAAAATCTGTCCACGCCGTTTATAAGGAGTTCAGTCACGTACACATAGAATTATATAAGGGTATAATACTAACCAGGTTATGTTCATCCTGGAAGGCGTAGTGTAAGTTCGTTATCCATCTCCTGTCACCGAACACGAGCACATCTCTCTCCTCTTGGAAGCACGCGGTTTCAGCCCTCTGTAACCGATTAAATAAGGGTATGCGAATAATGTTCGATACGAATATCTATATATTAATATGTAAATCCAAATCTTTGTATCCCTTTTTGAAAGAAATGCGCGAACGGATGAACGTGAAATTTGGCATAGTTAAAGTTTATATGGAGGGGAAGTGCAGAAAGTTATTTATTTTATATAAAATGCATAATAAGTACATTAAATTAATTAAAATATGCATTACTCACACTATGCTCCAATTTTACACAACATATAATACACACATGTAAATAAAAATGACATTGACTAACGGACTTCAAAAAAGTAGTAATAATATTCGTCCAATAGGACAGGCGAAGGAATTAATCCATACTGCCAATTCTGAAGTTGTCAATATAGGTATTTCTTATGTATCCTTTAACCAATTTTCCAATTTTAAATAACGGACTTCAAAAAAGGTTGCGAAGGAGGTTGCTATGCGCGATTGTATATGTATTATTTTACTCTTACGTTCCAATTACCCTTTTTCATTCTACATTCAACAATGAAATTAATCCTAATAAAATTAAAACTTTAAAAAACCAATGAACTATGGTTGAATGTCGACCACTGGACGCCCACTAGTTCGAATAATTCGAACAAATCGAATCGAAAGAATTATTAAACTAATATTAATAATAGGAAAACATACATTTTGACGATGTTAATCATACAAAATTAAAAAAAAACTGGTAAATAGCGAAAAATTATTATTTAAAATACAAGCTTTAAATGCTCTTGAAACATAACTTTCATTTACTATGTAATTGAATTCCCTATCGCTTAAAAACTGAAATTTTATAATTCTATACGATAAATCGTAAACTTTCTTATTTATTATAAACTAGCGGGACCGGCAAACGCTGTCCCGCCTTGATTATATAAAAGAATGTCTGATAAATTATATACCAAAACCTTCCCCATGAATTGCTTTATCTACTGGTGAAAACCGCATGAAAATCTGTTCAGTAGTTTTTGAGTTTATCGCGAACAGACAGACAGACGCGGTAGGGGACTTTGTTTTATACTATGTAATGATTATCAAACAAATTTAATTAAAATTCCTATGACTAACAGACGAATGTATTGAACTAATTTTGTATATTCATAATTAGTATAAAGTATACTAAATTATTTGATAAATATCTAATTAGTTAAAATCATTAGAATAGTTTCAATTATTCGCATAATTAAAATAGTTCGAATTACTTCCATAACACAATTTGTTTCCAGATTTTTTTTGTATAACAATGTAGACTTTTAACTATTAATTACAATAATCCTAACTAATATTATAGATATGAATAATTGATTTTTAGTCAACTACACAGCCGATCATCATGACATTTTACGAACACGTTGTCAAGGGTACTATTGCGGCCGCGTAAATAGTCAATTAGGAAAAATAGTGTCAACGAGGGTGGGAGCATTTTGTTTGTCGATCGCCCCGGCGATAGTGACGGCGCCCCAGTTCGTTCGCATACATCGTAGGCGAAGCTCGTCGCGCTCCTCATATCGCCATAACCTATTTTGCACCATCGCAATTCGCCGGCGCAGGCCTCCGGCACCGAAACCCGCACCAGTCGGTGAGTGATCACAAAATTTGCTACTACTTCTCGCTGATATTGGTTTCCGATCGAAGGAAGCACCACCAGTACTGTAGAAAGGACATAAAGAGTCCCACCTTCCATCCAATAAACAATTACTATTGAACCCGCGGTCAAAAGCTAGCACGTAATTATATTAGAAATATGCAGCCATTTGTAACTTTAGTATAATCCCTTGCATTATTAAATGTTTACTTTAATAGGTGAAAGACAAACAATAGTGTAATATATTTGATACTAATGTTAATTTGTAACAATTAATACAAAATGAGAATATATATCGTCTTAAGTACCTACTAATTAAATTATAACTTTTTTTACATCAAAGGAGTCGCAAGTGCTTTGCCAGCCTGTGTTTAGGGGGAGAGGGGCGGTGGTCCTCCGGCGCTCTCACTGACCGAACGAAACGCAACAATGCAAGCACTGTTACTTCACGTCGGTTTTCTGCGACAGGGTGGTACTACCCCGAGCGAGCTGACACATTCATGCTGAACCAGTAATAGTTTCAGCGTGCTTATACCACCTCTAACTTAAAGTTCACCACAGCACAGAATAGCCGAGTACATTGGACCGGAACACAGCCCAGTATGATATTTCAACGAAATGCTCACGTGTAGGTAAAGTAAAAATGTGGTCCGTACCTTGAGCATTTCCCATTTGTTGAGTATCTTCATGGCGTAGACCCGTTCCCCTGTGGTGGTGGAGACGGTACCGCCGGTAGCGGCACTCAAGTTCGCCCCTAAATCTGATCCCTGTAATCAATCAAAATCAAATCAAAACCAACAATACTCATATAATTCAATTTAGGCCCTAAGATGGCGCTTATGAACGTCAAAACTACCACCGGCTCTGGCAATCAATCCATCGAGAAGAACCGGCAAGTAACTCGATTTGGATTAAGCTTTGTAACCTACATATATTTAAAATACATTACACGTTAAAATCATTTTTAGTGGACGCACAGCGACAGAGGAGTCAATTCTAAACATCACCATCGTTCACATATTGATCCATTCTACAATAGCCTTTAGATACTAAAACCCACTTGATATGACAATTAAACTTACAGCCCGACGAATCGGTAGTACGCTTTGGGACATTGTTATAAAACCCAACACGATTACCTAAAAAACTGTTTTACAGAGTTTTCTTTTTTTTCTTGTTTTGGCTCCGCAGAAGCACTTGCCAGTGTCAATTTTTTGTTTCAGTGGAGATTACAACATATTTTACACAATAAGTATCGTGTTAATAATTTCAATGTTCCAACAAAACGGTGGCTCTCTTGTTAGAACTTTCCAGGGAGTTTTTGCGGCATCTCAGAATTCATGGTCCGTGGTATTATTTTCCACTCACTTCACTCATGCACAACAACCAAACTGTATTACGCAAAACACCACCAATTTTACAAAATATATAGTTAAATAACACAAGATTATTAATAAAATATAAAATCCACTACATGACAGCTCAAAATACCGCCAAAAACTGCCAATTTTTTGACTTCTTCTGACCACCACTACTATTATTAAGGAACTCATTGCATATTAAATACTGTTTACTTTCAGTTAGGCTTATGCCTTAATTACAAGTAACGAGTACAGTGTCGAGACAATAAAACGATACTAGTAGACCGAGAGAGTCGGGGGAACGAGTAGGTGTTTATATGTATTTTGCTAGTGGCGAGTCAGTTTAGATAGTAATGAGTGATCGACGGATGGACAACTCCAAAGTTAATGATGTTCATTTTATTTAAGACTAGCTGACCCGTGCGACTTCGTCTGCACCAAATCGGTTATTACCGGTTTCGATTGTACTTTTAAACGCGAAAAATCTAAATACATCTCAAAACCCGATTGCAGCGATACCTACTGTTTCAAATTGTGAATCCCAACTATCCAGGGACTCACTCAAACATATACCCAGTTGGTATGTGAGAAATATTTTAAAATATGCTTTGAACCCGTTCGCAGCATCACCTACCAGGTCCAATTAAGATAACAAATAACCTACATATATTGCCGATAAATGTCTTCCCAGTACGTTGTCCCAGTAACTTCTGTCCCAATAAGCCTACAACCCGTTCGTAACATCATCTACCGGGTTCAATTAAAATAAAAACTAACCTACGTATATTGGCAGTAATGTAAAAAAAGCTTGAGAGGTCCATGGACCTCCAGTTGGAACGTAGTTCCTTTGCCTTTTTTGTAGGCGTTTACTATACGCTCAGTATAGTTTACATTATAAAATATCAAGTTGATAGAGTTAAATTGTAATTTAAACGTTAAAATATAGTCATAAAATAAATAATGATAAATTAAACACTGAATGACATAATAACTATTTTCAACTTGTATTAAAACTTTTTCACACTACATTGTATTAAAGAAAAACATAAATATTAAAAAGATATGAGCAACATGTGTCATCTGTCACTTGCCTGTGACTATTTGTCTAAGAGCTAGGCAACGGTTTCGACAGCGAATTGGCTGCCGGTAAACCTTTACAGGCAAAAATATTGAACTTTATATAATTTTAGAATGTTTTGTTTTTCACTAACTTTTAAACGCTACTAAAACGTGAATTTATTATTGCCAGACATTTTTGATATTAACAATAATGTGCCCGATGCAATTTTTTGTAAATAAAGAAGTATGTTCAAACCATGTTAAGATATCTGTAATTTTATTGAAGTTATATTTCTTTTGGCGCGTTAGGGAAAAATGATGAGAGTAAATTTTTACGATGAACGCGCACACCGTAACAAAAAAATGATGAGAGTAAATTTTTACGATGAACGCGCACACCGTAACAAAAAAATGATGAGAGTAAATTTTTACGATGAACGCGCACACCGTAACAAAAAAATGATGAGAGTAAATTTTTACGATGAACGCGCACACCGTAACAAAAAAATGATGAGAGTAAATTTTTACGTTGCGCGCACACACCGTCACGAAAAACCGACACCCTGAAGTTAGCTATAGTCAACATTTTGTTTCTTTGTATTTGTTGTTTGTATTTCTTTATATTAAAACTTTCATTGTATTAAATACCTTTTTTTTATTGTTAGTGTCGTTTTTTCTACAAACGTAGAATAAGGCGCAAGATAAAATTTTTGAAAAGATTTTTACTTGTTACGCCAAAGAAGTATAACTTCTAATGCGTGTACATAAGTACACACACACACTTTTTTTTAATATTATTTTATTTCAACATAAAAAAGGGTAAATTAAAAATATAATGTATTTTTTTATGTCATAGGAGGCAAACGGACAGGTGGGTCACCTGGTGTTAAGTAATAACTACCGTCCATAGACACTTGCAACACCAGGAGAGTCGTAAGTGCCTTGCCAACCTGTGTTGGAGGGGGAGGAAGCGGAAGGGGAGAGGAGGAAGGGGAAGAGAGGTGGGCCTCTCCGGTGCTCTCACTAATCGAACGAAACGCACTAATGCAAGCATTGTTACTTCCCGTCGGCTTTTTGTTAGAGGGTGGTACTACCCCGGGCGAGCCGACCCATTCATCCTGAAACCAGTAATAGCTTCAGCGTGGCTCTACCCCCTACCAAAACCTATGTATAGAATAACTTAGTTATAACTCTAGCTTAGCGCAACACTGGCTGTATAATAAAGATAGCCATAATTATGGAAGAGCCTGGTTAACAAAATGAAATATGTTCTTTGCAAGGGAAAAAATAAAATGGTTTGAAATGAATTATTTTGTTTATAAAGAATATCACCAGGCACATTATTGTCAATAACAAAATTGTCTGGCAGTGAAAAATTCATGTTTTTAATAACGTATAAACGTTAAACTTATAAAAGTTACTGACAAAAAATGTTCCTTAAATTATTTATAAATCAAAATTAAAATATATTCATAAAATAAATAATGATAAATTAAACACTGAATGACATCATAACTATTTTCAACTTGTATTAAAACTTTTTCACACTACATTGTATTAAAGAAAAACATAAATATTAAAGTGACAGTTTCGTCTACATAAATGTTTCATACGTGGTCGATAATTACGTACAGAAACGTCATGTAGGCGTAGCTCAGTTGTAACGTACGGGGCTTTATATGTTTCGACGGAGCCGACGGTTCGAATCACGGTGGTCGTTTTTTTTTGGTTTTTTTTTTTGAAGTAGCATATGGAAATATAGCTTAATTTTTTAGCTAATCTGTCTGCTATATATAGCACAAAGAAAATTTACCAAAATTCGTCAAGAATATCATGAACTACATTTTTTTTACTTTCGTCCGTTATCCTGGAGAATCCCTTGTGTTTTATAAGATAAAAAGTATCCTAGATGTAACCTTGTAATATTGGTTATTACTGTGCCAAATTTCGTCTAAATTGGTTCAGTACTTTCAGAGTAATACGTGTTTAAAGGGACAGACAAACAGGTAGATCCTGGAGAATCCCTTGCGTTTTATGAGAAAAAAAGTATCCTAGATGTAACCTTGTGATATTGGTCATAACTGTGCCAAATTTCATCTAAATTGGTTCAGTACTTTCAGAGTAATACGTGTTTAAAGGGACAGACAAAGACAGACAGATAAAAATTTTAAAAGGGTTATTTTTGGCTTCTATATCGACAACAAAGCCTACCCCCATCAAAATTTTCAAAAAATATTTAATGTACAGATTTGACCCTGCTACAGTTTTATTATAATATAGATAGATTGCAGTATATGCTGCACCACGCTTTTGTTTATTTTCTTCTTTATTTTGTTCTTTATTGGAAGATGAGAAACTTAATTTTTTTTTTTTGATTAAAGGATCGACATGCTCGTATTGTTAAGTGAAGATGGTGTCATTTTCAAAGTAGTAAATACAATTTAATAGAGATACATGTCAAATTTACGTGTTTATTTATTTTTTAATCAATTATATTATTGTTACATTGAGAAACTTTAATCTGTGAAAACCAGTATTGTCTTAAATTGGTAAACAAAATAATAAGGAAAATTGTACACATTATTGGATTTCCTATTAAATAAATACCACACCAAATATGTATAAAATAATAGAATAACTGACCTGCATGAATGAAGCCCGCACGACGCAAACTTCACCGAAAGCGCCGCGCCCTATCACCTTCACCAGCTCGAAATCATCACGCGACAACCGGAGACGTTTCAACGTTGTAGCCACCGGTTTTACTGTTTACATTTAAAAAAAGATACTGACCACCTTAACGTCAGATGTTAAATGACCATGTGGTCCAAGATGGTAGGTGTTAGAGCCATGCTGAAGGTATCACTGGTTTCAGCATGAATGGGTGGGCTCGCCCGCGGTACTACAATTCTCTCACAAAAACACCGACGTGAAGTATCAGTGATTGCATTGTTGCGTTTCGTTCGGTCAGTGAGAGCGCCTGACGCCCACCTCCCTTCCCCCTCCTCTCACCCATCCCCTCTCCTCTCCCACTTTCCCTTCTCCCAAACACAGGCCGGCAATGCACTTGTGACTCCCCTGATGTTGCAAGTGTCTATGGACGGTGGTGATCATTTAACATCCAGTGACCCATCTGTTCGTTAGCCTACTTTGAGATAAAAAAAATGGGATAAATACACTAAACCTAGAGGTTTTATTCCCATTTTATTTTGGTTTCGCACAAAGATATTCAAAATTAACAATATAAAGGAAGAGAAACGGGTGGTCGCAATCTGATACGAATCACTTCTCTTACCCCCCCCCCTCCCCTTTTTTTTATTAACATGGGGAAATCCCCTATGGATACACCAACCACGGGAGGGTGGGTTATGTCCGACTCGCACGGACTAAAACCTCACGGTGCACCGACAGACCGTGTGTTGGGGCGGCAACTTCTCTTACACCTGACCTGTTGCATGAGCATTGTATAATAAGCTTAGAAGAATTTATCAGTAATAAATTAGGCGCAGAGTCGTAACAATTTCAAAGTCCGTAAAATGCCTTGAGATTAATTGTCACATACTTTACAAAATTATTGAACGATTTCATAGCAGACTCGTTCTCCATGAAGCCCAAAAGACCCAAGGGACAACATACAACGCATTATATGCCCTAGTCACTTCCTATTAAATTCGTACAAAGTTTTGCACAAATGTGTTATCTCAAGGGCAGATGTTATCGTCAATAGTTTTAAAACGATTAAGGTAGAATTGAAGTGTGGTAGGTGTGGTAGCTAGCCAAGCGACCTTAAAAAGAAGCCCTATGGTTTCCTTCACCGAAAAGCTCCGACCGATCCGAACACGCTAACGAGTAAGCAATCACCGCTTCACATTTAAATGTGTGTACTCTTTTGAAATAAAGTTCTAGAAAAATCTAGAAAGTACAGTTGTTAATTTATTGACAAAACTCAAAAGAACACACGCATGTTCGTCTAGAAGAGCACTGGATCATTTAAATGGTATAAAAGTAAAATCTCCAATCTTAAACCAAAAATCAATTATCCATCACTAGTAATAATTTAATAGAAGATACCTAAAAAAAATTTTTTTTATATGTAACGTCATCATATGTTATATTCTAGAAAGTCAGAATAACTCACCGTACTGTATAAAATCAGCGACAGCCTTCTCCCTTCTCAAGGAGCTGTTACAGCATTCATCATAAAGGACCAGCAGTACATCAAGTAAGGTCTCCACGCTGAGGGCTGGAGTACGGGGGCCCTGCAGCCGCCGGGATATGAACATCGTCTCGATTTGCTTCAGTCGCTTTACGCCTAGTGCTGTCACATAAAATAATTTAAAAAATCATAATATTTTATGCCACTTAACTGTTTTTAACAATTGTTTGTTATGTACAAATGTTTTTTAGAAAATTTTATACTCTACAAGAATCTGCGTTGTAAAAAAATTTAGCTCATACGGTTTAAAAGTTATGATACTTTTAATGAAAAAGGATTTTTTTACGTGCTATTTAAATGGGAAACTTTGACTGCTCACCGACACCCTTTTAAAATTGAGCTAAAAATTCAGCCTTCCGCAGACATTTTTCTTTCGGTAAATAGATTCATTTTAACCTATAACTTCGATAGGTTAGTTTTTTTGGCTCACCCTAATCGATAGTGTATGGTGATGAGGGCTTGATCCTTATTATTAATATATATGTACTTATTATCTCATATTTCATATTAAACATCTATTACCATTTATTTTTTCCCAAACTTATATAACTTCACTACACGAAACACTACATAACATTTAATATGCACACCATCACTCGGTGCACACATAACACTGTGGGTCCCGAGTGAAAATCAGCGCTGAAGGACTAAACCTCCAACAGCACACACGCTGAATCGGGGCCCATTAGCCACACACACACTTAACCATCAATTTGTATTTCTATTTTTCATTGTTTATATGTATGTTTTTGAAGTGAAACTTCTTTAGGCGGATGAGGGTAAAATTTTTACAGATGTAACGTCACGCAGGTATGCAAGTGATGTCACTTGCAGTAAATGAAGATTTTTCATCTATTTTTCAAGTCCCGGAAATCTAAAGTTTTAAAATAAAATAAAAATAATAAATAAGAAATTAAAGAATTAATTTATAAGTCTTCTAAAATAATTATATTTAATCTATAATCATCCATTTAATTTATTTTTTTATTAAAAAAAATAACTAAATTAAATTAATTTAACTAATCTAACTAGTGGGCGCCCAGAGGTCGACATTCGACCATAGTTCATTGATTTTTTAATGTTTAAATTTTATTAGGGTTCTTTTGTCAAAGTTATAATATATGTATATATGTTATAATATCATTGTAGAGTGTAGAATGAAAAAGGGTAATTGGAACGTAAGCGTAAAATAATACATACAGTCGAGCATAGCAACCTCCTTCACAACCTTTTTTGAAGTCCTTTATTGACAGATGTCAAAATGTCTTTTTTATTTACATGTGTGTATATGTTGTGTAAAATTGAAGCGTAGTGTGAGTAATGCATATTTTAATTAATTTAATGTACTTCTAATGCATTTTATATAAAATAAATAACTTTCTCCACTTCTCCTCCATATAAACTTTAACTATGCCAAATTTCACGTTCATCCGTTCGCCCAATTCCGTTAAAAAGGGATACAAAATTTACGCTTCACGTATTAATATATATGATTTACTCAATTAATTAATTTTTTTTTTCTTATAAATTAGTTCGCCAAAGAAGTTTCACTTCTGACATGTGTACTTTGTACGCACGCACTTTTTTTCTTTTTTAATTGTACGTGTTTTCATATTTACTTATGTGTGTTGCGAATAAATGTTTTTTCTTTTTTTCTTTAAATGTTGGCGAGTTCGGACACCGTGTCCATTGATATAGCTTCGAGTTCTTGCAAAAGAACCGCTCCGAGTGCCAATAGACGTGTAAACCACACTAATGTTAATAATTCCAGTTTACAAATTAGGAAATTTAATAATATGCTTCTGACTACAGCTCTGTAGGTGGTAGAGCTACGCTGAAGCTCTATTACTGGTTTCAGCATGAAAGTGTCGGCTCGCTCGGGGTACTACCACCCGACCCACAGATAACCGACGTGAAGTAACAGCGCTTGCATTGTTGCGTTTCGTCCGGTCAATGAGAGCGCCGGAGGACAAAGGCCTGTTCGTTTGTCCTCTATGATATAAAAAACACATTAGTTATTCCATTATTTTCAGATTTCACTTCTATCGGCAGGCCTTACGACTGCCTCAATTGTTTTTGTTTGTGCGAAACACTTACATTGGATACAGTTTGTACAAATGTATCATTTATAATTGTAATTTTTTATATTGATTGATACTTTAGCCCTAAGCCATATTTCATGGATTCATACGTTATTTTACTTTACATACTAGCTTCTGCCCGCGACTTCGTCCATATCGAATTGTTACTTTGTGCTAACACTAATATTCACTCAAAAGGAAAAAAAAAACGATTTTAAAACATTCCTCATTGGTGCTCCGCTCCTATTGGTCTTAACGTGATGATATATAGCCTATAATAGCCTTCCTCGAGGAATTTTCCAAATCGGACGAGTAGTTCCCGAGATTAGCGCGTTCTAGCAAACTCTTCAGCTTCATAATATTAGTATAGATAACATAAGTTCGTAACGGGACGGTATTCAGCGCCTCTATCTGAATTAATTTTGAGATTGGTTTTTTTAGTCCGACAAGTAGCCGAAGTTTCATCACGTAGCTAGTAGCATTTTCAGAGGGCACGGGCACGTGATAATATTAATCTTTCTCGATAAACGAGCTATCTAACAGTGAAAGATTTTTTCAAATCGGTCCAGTAGTTCCTGAGATTAGCGCGTTCAACCAAACAAACAAACCCTCCAGTTTTATAATATTTGTATAGATTACTACTCTTCTTAGCCGTCATTCCCATTACAATAACATTTGATAGAGCGGACCGATTTTAATGAAACGAAGACTAAGTTATTCTCAAGGATATGCTCTACGATTTCTTTACGATACGATTACTTTATCAGTGATGCGTGTTCATACAAACAGACAGACAGACATTTCTAAAAGTGTTTGAAATGTATTTTAGTCCTTATTCCTTGACACATGCAACATTTTTTTTTTTTTACAAAAAATCGAAAAATGTACAGACACATTTACATTCTTACTATATGTATAGATTTTTAATTTATTATAGATTTTAATGGTGGTAGAGCCACGCTGAAACTATTACTGGTTTCAGCATAAATGGGTCGGCTCGTCCGGGGTAGTACCACCCTCTCATAGAAAACCGACGTGAAGTAACAGTGCTTGCATTGTTGCGTTTCGTTCGGTCAGGCCCACCTCCCCTCCCCCCTCCTCTCCCATAACCGTTCCCCCAAAGGGTGGCAACGCACTGGCAACTCCTCTGGTGCTGTTAGTGTCCATGGACGCGGTGGTGATCACTTAACATCAGGTGACCCACATGTTCGTTTGCCATCAATGACATTAAAAAAAATAAATGATAATAACTTCATGAGATTGAAACCAGCTGGTCTTAAAACGATATTTATGATTTCATTCCTTTAAAATTAACATACATTTTTAATTAAAAAAACACATGTCATTGTTCCAAATTAATTGACCCAGTGGCATAATAGCGTCCACTTGCAACAAGTACCGACCTGACGCACGAAAATAATCAACAGGAAAAGGATAATAATACAGCTTATATAAAAAGGATATCGTGTTTGTACACAGGGACAATGAGGCGCGATCGCTATATTCATTTGCACGTTCCAATCTCGGTGAATCAGACGAGGCAAAATGCTAATTATATATATGCCTTCCTATTGTTGCTCGTATTAAAACAGACCTTGAATATATTGCTCGGTGTAATTAATGGCGATGTGTGATAAAATGAAGGGCCTTGTACCTTGAGATCGACGTTGTCACAAATCTCACAACTAGTCTTGAGCTTTCTATGAAAAAAAAATAGTATTCAAGCTCTAGTGGGACAGTTTATGATATTGTAGCTAACAATCCTATGGAAAGAATGTTGTTAAAAAACAACTATAGATTGTTTTATTAAACTGGGAGTGACATAGGCCAAATCATCACTCAACTTCAAAAAATAATAGTAGTCAAGTTCTCGTTGGGTGGTGGGACATATTATGATTCTGTAGCTACCAATCCTATCTAAAGAATGTTGTTAAAAACATCTATAGATTTGTTTTTTTGATAAACTTGGGGTGACATCGGCCAAATCATCACTCAACTTCAAAAAATAATAGTAGTCAAGTTCTCGTTGGGTGGTGGGACATATTATGATTCTGTAGCTACCAGTCCTATCTAAAGAATGTTGTTAAAAACATCTATAGATTTGTTTTTTTGATAAACTTGGGGTGACATCGGCCAAATCATCACTCAACTTCAAAAAAACATAGTAGTCAAGTTCTCGTTTCGTGGTGGGACATATTATGATTCTGTAGCTACCAGTCCTATCTAAAGAATGTTGTTAAAAACATCTATAGATTTGTTTTTTTGATAAACTTGGGGTGACATCGGCCAAATCATCACTCAACTTCAAAAAAACATAGTAGTCATGTTCTCGTTGGGTGGTGGGACATATTATGATTCTGTAGCTACCAATCCTATCTAAAGAATGTTGTTAAAAACATCTATAGATTTGTTTTTTTGATAAACTTGGGGTGACATCGGCCAAATCATCACTCAACTTCAAAAAAACATAGTAGTCAAGTTCTCGTTTCGTGGTGGGACATATTATGATTCTGTAGCTACCAATCCTATCTAAAGAATGTTGTTAAAAACATCTATAGATATGTTTTTTTGATAAACTTGGGGTGACATCGGCCAAATCATCACTCAACTTCAAAAAAAACATAGTAGTCAAGTTCTCGTTTCGTGGTGGGACATATTATGATTCTGTAGCTACCAACCCTATAGAAAGAATGTTATTAAAAACATCTATTATTAAACTAGGAGTGACATCGGCTACATCATCACTCTACTTCAGACGAGACTGTTATACAATGCTAACCAAACCAAAATTGGTCTATTTATTCTTTAATATCAACTAGCATAGTCCTCCCACCTTTATGGCATCATCGTTAGATATGCTAAAACATGGGACACTTACGCTTTATGGGGTAGATCAGAGATTACCAAGTCTGCTACATTTCTCCAGTAGCTTAACTTAGTTATTCGTGGGTAGAACGTAAACCATTAATTTTCAAACATACAGAGTTCCGTATTGTGGATGTTTTAATATTTAGGCCTATCTAACTGCATTATAAGTATTTCCATCGACTGTATAAATTACAACTAGCTAGCGTTTTGCAACATAACGTTCCTTACGCAATAACGACGAGAAATAGCTACGTGGGCAAAAAACAGAGAAAAAAAATCAAAACCGATGACCGCGATAGATAAAAGGCAAACAGTATGCAAACGCGAAGTCAAGCAAAAGACCAAGCTATGTTGTTGAATAAAAGCTTCACTTTTATTACATGTACCGTATTGCACGCGGTGTTTTATTTATTGCTAGATTGATGACAGCCGACAATGACCTAATCAACCTTCTAATGACATAATACGGAAATGTAAAACGATAGCAGATTTGTCTCAAAACATAGGCTTCAAGACGAGAAATTAAGATAACGAACCAATCCTTAACAAGGAAAGATGATACCTGTATACACTCACAGAGTACGTTATATAAATAGAGGTCACACTCGTTCTTTCCAATCAGCGCCTCTATAATATGAGTTTCGAACTAACATTGTTGGTTACAAATGTACATTTATATGTATGTATGCATACAGCGGTATTGCGTAAATCGTATACAAGTTTTTAATCATTTTTATTTATAATGAATATATTCATCGTAAGGCATATCTAAATCATAGTATGTATATGCAGGAGTCAATGTTTATAAGTAGATCAGGACATAGATAAAATTGTTTGTGGGAGATAAGAAAATTTAAGGGAGCACACTCTCGTAACAAATACGTAAACAAAGAGAATGAAAACAAATAGTTGAAAGTCACAGAGTACGTTATATAAATAGAGGTCGCACTCGTTCTTTCCAATCAGCGCCTCTATAATACGAGTTTCGAACTAATATCTGTTGGCTATAAATATACCTTTATAGCTATGTGTGTATGCATACAGCGGTATTGCGTAAATCGTATACAAGTTTTTGATCATTTTTATTTATAATGAATATATTGATCGTAAGGCAAATCTAAATCCAAGTACGTATATGCACTGAGTCAATGTTTATAAGTAAATCCGGAGATAGATAAAATTGTTTGTGGGAGGCAAGAAAATTTAAGGAAGCACACTCTCGTAACAGATACGTAAACAAAGTGAATGAAAACCAATATTTGAAAGTTGTCAGTTTGATATGTCAAAATTAATTGTCGTCCACCATCTTTTGTTATCAAACTTGCCAAAAAAATTATATAACAGTGCCATCTAGAGAGTGGATTGATAACCAAAACTAGACGAGCCTTTTCCATACAAATCTGATTCTGAGAAGTGAAAATAGTGTGTATACACTATCGATATTTTCCTACAAGTTAACTGGCTGGTTTTTTAAGACGTACATCTCAAAATGACGAATCATGTTTTTAAATAGGTTTTTGAAGTGAAGCTTCTTTAGAATCGTTGTGATTTCAAACCGGGTGAAACGGAAAAACGCCAGGTAATAGACACAAATACAAAAATTAGTGAGCCAGAGCGAGAGAGCAAATGTCAGTGTGTATGTATATTGCACACTGTTTAATACATGCTTGTATTTGAGCATTTAACGTGTGTTAGTATATGTGAAAAGTACGTGAGCTAATACTACTGTACACTGTATGCGGCTGCGTATTACAGCTTTTTAGTAAGAAGTCAGGGTGGTGTGTTATTATTTAACAGTGTTTGTGAGTATTTTTATATCTTGTTGTGCTAAATAATAAATTTATTTTTTATACAAATAAACTTTGTAATTATCCTACCCTTGTTATATATATTCAACTCATTCTTTTGTCGATTTACTGAAGTTTCACTTCTATCGTATTTGAATCACACACACACCTTTTTTTTTAAATTATGGTTTTACATTACACAACTCGTAATTGTTCAAGTTTACCAAATTTTGTAATAAATACGGAGTGTTTAAAAAGTATGCCGCCAACAGTCTGTTGACAAGTGTATAGTAAGGTCTACATTTGTTTAGATGGAACTTAATCCATTACGTTGTTATTACAAAAAAGTAAAATACGTATTGAATACTTGCTTTAAAAAGGTTTCGAATTAAATGTACCGCGGTCGCCGACTGTTCGCCATCTTGCTATTTTGTCTCGCTTTAGTTGCGTTAGGTTAGCCTTGCGAAAAAGGATAACGCGAACTTGCCTCGGGCGAGCGCGGTGCATTTAATATGAAACCTTTTTAAAGCAAGTATTTAACTTTTTGGTAATAAGTAGGTTAGTAGAGTACACAATGTGTACTGAAAAATATTAATAAAGTTTAGATCCTTATCATTACATAGTATAAAACAAAGTCCTCTGCCACGTCTGTTTGTCTGTTCGCGATAAACTCAAAAACTACTGAACGGATTTTCATGAGGTTTTTACCAGTATCACTGTGTGATTTATGAGGAAATTTTTGGTATATAATTTGTAAACGTTTTTTATTATCATGGCGAGAAAACGTTCGCCGCGCCCGCTAGTGAAAATATAAACAAATAATTGTGAAATATAGAGAGCTCGTGGTAACCACATTTCGAGATACCGTTACACTATGAGACAGTGTCGAAATTCAGAGTTATTCGTTGGAGTCCTTGAGATTAATTATTATTTTATATGGTTTAATATATTTTTCTTGGGTTGTTATGTTTACGCTATTAATATAGATTTGAATAGTCCTCTTAAGTCCTTTCTTAAACCCCTGATAACGTGTATGTTAAATTTCATCATGATCGGTTCAGTAGTTAAGCCACGAAAGTGTAACAAACAAGCAAATAAACAAACAAACTATTAGTCGCAGTTATAATATTACTTAGAAATAAAATACAAACCTGGGACATTAATGCTGGGGCCTAATGCCCGATCAGGGGACGAGTCCTCGTCGTCCGACATTTTCCCGTTCACAAAGTCCACCATTAAAACTAATTCTCATAAGTCATATCCACGTAACAGTATATGAGATTCAGTATAATATCTACTGTACAATAATATCAAGGCGCGAAGTAGCTTAGTACTGTTTCCATCTTATACTCATGCTTCATGCTACACAGTCACCTGTAAAAGAAAAAATTCAAAACTTACTGTTCAAACCATTTTACTAATTAAATAGAAAACACAGTTTTTAGTCTATAGATTGTTATTTTTTCATTGAATCGTAAATTATATAGGATAGGATTTTTATGGAATAACACATCAGGCAAATGGCCTCCATGACATTCTTTTTTTTTATGTCACAGGTTGCAAACGAACAGTGGGTCATCTGATGTTAAGTGATAACCACCGTCCATGGACACTAACAACACCAAAAGGAGTTGCACGTGCGTTGCCACCCTATGGGGGGAAGGGTTAGGGGTGAGGAGGTGGGCCTCCGGCGCTCTCACTAACCGAACGAAACGCAACAATGCAAGTACTGTTATTTCACGTCGGTTTTCTGCGAGAGGGTGGTACTACCCCGGACGAGCCGACCCATTCATGCTGAAACCAGTAATAGTTTCAGCGTGTCTCGACCGTGGCTTTCCTAGCACATACGCACTTTTCATGACCTTTCTTGCATCATTGTGGCTGAATTTCGTTGATGCAGCGTTGTAATGGACTAGTGATGCAGGCTAGTTGACATGACCATTGATTTCAAATTACCAAATAAGAAGGAATCTGGTGTTGACGAGGTTAACACACTACTTTAACCATATTTTGTATACAATTTTCGAACTACGGCCGTCAAACTTTCAGGATTCTTGAAATATTGTTTAATAATGAAAACACATTGTTGTATCCTGTAACGCTCAATTTTTATTAATCCTAAACTCTCAGCATGCAAATTGTTCTTTTTTCAGGCTTGCCAACAATTTACTGCAAAGATGGAGGCAAATTCAAATCTTACGTTAATTTTGGGACATCTTATATACGAGTCCCGTAATATTTATGTCAAGACACCGACCACAAGTCTGTACATTACTTTGGCCCCCCATTGAAAATCAGCACTGGTTTTTTTTTTTTCGAACTGACAACGCTATTGACCTAGCAAGGTCTTAACAGCTTCACCGGACTACTAAGGCGAGCACTTAAGGCACTCAGCCGGTTTTATTTTGACAACTAGCTCAAGGGTGCGCGGCACACCTCGGCTTGGGCTGTTGCCTGATTCATGCAATTCGCGAACTAGCTAACCTAAGCTCAGCTACATATTCATACTTATATGAGTTATTGAAACATATATGTGTACCAAGCATACATACCTCAACAACTCTTATATGTATTTTGCGTTGGATAATTTTTATAAACGGTTTCTGATCAATAAGGGAAAAATAAAAACCCTTCTACTTTCATGTGTAAGCATGTGTGTGTGGAGGTGATATATGTAATGTTGTTGCAGTGTTGAAAGATTTTATGTCACTGTATCCCGCGAGCAGCGTACTCAAGGGCTCCACGCTGAGGGAACAGACCTAGGCTTGAGCCGCTTCCGAGGGGGCCTAGTCTGGTGAATCAGCACTGGAGTACCACCCAATTTTACTGCAGCACGTAGCTGAATGAGGGGTATCATTGTTGGATAAGCTATGTATATGTTTCCTTTATTTATCTTGTTTGTGATTGTTTTCCAACAATAAAGACTTTTCTTTCTTTCTATTCGGAAGCGTCTATCGTCGTAGTTTCCAATCCTTGCGAGTAAGCCAGAGCTTTCGGTGCAGGAAACAACGCGATGAGACCATAATATGGTGGTGTAGGGATTTTCTTACCCAACCTTTTTTTTTATTAACGTGGAGAAATCCCTACGGATACCCACACTCCCGGGGGAGAGAGTGGGTTATGTCCGACTTGCACGGACTAAAACCCCACGGTGTACCCTCCGCCACATTGTAGGAACGGCCAGGGATCAGCATTCAACGACCGCGGTTCATTTAATACTAAACCTTTTTAAAGCCAGGGTTAAATATGTGTTTAAGTTTTTTCTAATAACACCGATAGAGCGTACAAAAAAAAATTAAAGAGTCTTTTGCAAAAACATTCATAAAATCGGTAACTCCAACTTTTCAGGAAGAGCCGCGAAAGAATTGGAGTTATAGAAGTAGTAGTAGTCTGGTGAAGCTGTGAAGACCCATCAGGCCAATAGCGTTAGTCAGTTAGAAAAAAAAAGTTACAGATGTTTCGACTTAGAAAGGTTTTTGTAGATAAATAAATGTTTAACTTGTCATTTTGTCCTATATCATTTTAAATTACAGGTATGAAAATAAATGAAATAAAAAATATTACAGGGATAATTTTACAAGTAAAAATTATTACGGTGTATTCGTATGAAATGCACCGCGCTGTCGACCGCTGCCGCGGCCGGGTCGTGTTACCAATTTTCGCAAGCCTAAACTAATCTAACCAAACCGAGACCAAAGTAGTCGAAAAAAAAAACAAAAACTAACCTAACCGATATATTTTTTCTCGATTTTCCCGTCTTAGGTTAGACTTGTGAAATAAAGGCAGCGCGAGCTGGCCACGGCAGCGGTCGGCGAGCACGGTGCATTTAATACGAAAGTACCATTATTTCTAAGTATATTATCAGTATTATTCTTAGATGCGATACATTACTCATTTTTCCTCAAGTGGTAATGGTTATTAATTTAATATCATCGAGTTGCAGTGATAGTAGAATCAAACATTGATATGTGTGACATAGGAAGGTTAAACATATAAATACAAATTTAAAAAACGGGCAAAAGGTCAATCAAATCCAGAAAATAGCCTAAAATCATCTACAAATCAATTCCGCGTCAAATGATCATTATCTTTGTTAATACATTCATGTGATTGAATCTCAAAGTAACTGTATCATTACATAGTATAAAACAAAAACAAAGTCCCCTACCGCGTCTGTCCGTTTGTCTGTTCGTGATAAACTCAAAAACTACTGAATGGAATTTTATGCAGTTTTCACCAGTAGATATTTAATGTGGTTCGTGAGGAAGATTTAGGTATATATAATTTGTCAAGGCTTTTATTCTAAGGGTAGGACAACGTCTGCCGGGCCCGCTAGTTATCTATATATAATAGATATAGAGATAGGTACTAGAGGGAAAATATTTCCTTGTCGGGAAATATATATTTTAGCCTGTGGAGAGTACAGATTTTGTGTAATAGTAGGGTATTAGAGGGTTTCGGGCGGTTCACAGTGGATACCGTCCGCCCGGTCCTGCGAGAGTGGACATCCAGGGAGTGGGGCTCCCCGACGTTCCGACTGGTGCAGGTACTCATCGTTTCGTACTCATTGTTTCGGGTGGTACCTGCACCGGATCGCACGCAGGGAGCCGACGGCCCCCTGCCACGAGTGCGGCGCTGACGAAGATACCGCGCAGCACACGCTGTCTGAGTGTGCTGCGTGGGGGAGCAGCGCCGCATTCTGGCGGCGGCCGTGGGAACGGACTTATCGAGGAGGTCATCTCGCAGAAGGAGGAGGCGGAGAGGGCCCGCGAGGCAGACCCTCAAAGTGGCCGTCTCCGCCAAAGGAGGACAGGCGGGAGGAGGAGGCGCTTCGCCCAGCTCCACCCGCCACCGTAGCCGGATCTGAGCACAGGTACGGTACGGGTCTGTCCCTCTATAGGTAGGAGCCCGGCGGTCACCTTCCGCCGGGCGGACCGTGGGGGCGGCTCTACAAGGTTGATTAGCTTGTTCGATCCCTTGCCGTCCCCACAAAACGGTCTGTCGGTACACCGTGGGGTTTTAGTCTGTGCGAGTCGGACATAACCCACCCTCTCCCCCGGGGAGGTGGCGTGTCCATAAGGGATTTCCCCACGTTAAAAAAAAAAAAGGTATTAGAGGGTCGAAGAGATTGTAACAAGGGGTTCTTTTGAGAAATTTGTGACTTATCGAAGTTCGACTTACAGAGTTTATAATGTAAATAATATGTAACCAAGAAAGAAAGAAGATTGAAAATAATATGTTTATTTGTTCGGTAGGTCCATTGGTACAATCCAAACCATATTTTATATATCTTTTATCAACAACCATGCATGAGTATATGTTAAAAATGGCTAAAAATCATAGCATGAGCAAAGACTACATTATATTTTTTTCAATCATGGCAATTACCTATTAATTTTGATATAGCAATAAATAAATATACTACAAACATGCTAAATGTACAGACAAATTTATCTACTCATATTATCTATATCAGTAATCTAATAAAATATTAATTTTTCCATTTGTGTTTATTAAAAAGCACCACTTGAAAATTTCTGATTGAGTGCATACATGCCTGGTTAGTATTGCTCGTTTCAGAATGATCTGTACTAATACATTTGTTTTTAAAATAAATAGTCAAACACACAATACAAGCTAAACTCTAACTCAACACAGACACATATACCAGCTACATTTATAAGCTTTGAATATTACATGGAAACTACCGGTCTCTATATTGAAAGTAGGTGGAGCCTTTATTTGAAGTTATACTTCTTTTTGGCGCTTTAGGGAAAAATTATGAGAGTAAATTTTTACGATGCGCGCGCACACCGTCACGTAAAACCGACACCTTGATGTTAACTATAGTCAAAATTTTGTTTCTTCGTATTTGTTTTTTGTATTTCTTTGTATTAAAACTTTCAAAGTATTAAATACCTTATTTCTATTGTTAGTGTCGTTTTTTTTTAAATTATAATTCTATCATAACTGCTTAACCACTATAGAAAAGTTTAAAAATATGTAATCCTTCCTTGGATTCAGTCCTATATTGATCGGAAAACTTTTGAAATTATGTACATTCTGCTATAGAAGATGAAGAATTCTATAGGTTAGTAATGGCAGTGAATAAGAATAAAATGGACACTGACATATGAGAATAACAATTTTTCTAGTTTTGTAATGATAAGTTTATATTGCCTGCATTTAATGTAATATTAACTACTGGTTTTTTTTTATGTTTACAGTTTCTTATACATATATAACCTAATTTAAAATAATTATATTAGCTAAAATAACTTGGTTTCATACATAATCTATAGATAGATAGATGCATTGACTAATATTATAATACATTTTTTTTTTCGAACTGACTACCTTATTGATCTAGCCAGGTCTTAACGGTTAGTTAATACTGTCATTGATTAGTTAGTCAATTAGGTTTGCCACCATCAATAAAATATTATTGTTAATGAAACAGGAACATACAGTTACAAAATATACCTACAGTATAATTTTTAATTGCTAAAACATACATGCATTTGCACTGATTTCAGCTCCATATAGTTGCGCAACCAACCTTAAGGTGAAGACATGTTTTATTATATATTTAATATAAAGGAAATAATGCTACAACCTCAAGATGTAAGTAAACATGATTTATATTATCAGTTAAAAGCATGTGGGTAATCGGATTTAGAAAAACAAAGAATCTCAGTAAGGGGGCATTCAAGTATTATGTAAGCTCTGACGGGGGGGTGGGGATCCTTGATTTACTTACTTTTGATGATATAGGGGATGAGGGGATGTAGGTGGTAATTACGTCAGCAATATTTCTTAAAGCTGGAACAGATTTAGATAAATATTTACGTAAGTTTGGGGGGGGGGGGGGGGGAGACTTACTTTGCTGACCAAGCGGGAGGGAGCGGTCAAAAACTCTGCTTACGTAATACTTGAACACCCCTAATATTTTAACAAATATTTTGAAGTGTAAAACACTTAAATAATTATTTTTTATACTGTCACACATGATTTCACAGGGTACAATGAAGATAGGAGTACACAAGGAGATCTGTTTCATTTATATATTATATTATTTTAACTGCACAAAATTGTCACCTTCATACAGATTAATTTTAACCTACATAGCACGAAAAAGATAAAAAGTACAAACTGTTAACATTTTAATTGTCTTGCTAAGTACTAAGCTCATTTTTAACATAACAAATATATACTTCACTATAATATTGGATGGGAGATTTTTATTTGAAGAATTTTTTTTTTCAATACTAAAGTTAAAAGACATTCAAGTTGTTTGCCGGGCAACAGAGGATGGATACGCCTGAGTCACACGGACTAAAACCCTATGGTACCTTCTTATACCTTTTCGCCAGGGGAACAAGGACTGTCTAATCAACACTACTATCCCTCACGGGGGAGTGGGTGTTAGACCCCCCCTGACAAACTGTGAGAGTTACATTGGCACGATGCACCTCCCCCACATGGGCCTGGTTTAACTGCCCGGGGCAACAGACATGTCTGTGTAATAATAAGCAGTTTGACCTACTTATATTAATAAGGGATTATTCAAAAATTCATGTATTATTCTAATTTGAATCAGTAATGATGATGAAGGATGAAGCTCGCCAGTGTACAAATCAAAATTGCAGTAAAGAATAAAAAAAAGGATACCTAAACACCTCAGAAACCAAGATTTCTCAATGTTTGAAACTGCTAAAAGAGTATAAGGCTGGCATGTTGATTATACCTTTGACTTTCTTAGAAAGAAGTGTTTGGCCCAGTAGTGCAGTATTATGTTATAATTAACAACAGACATTGTAGTTATTAAATATATATATATACTATATTTATTGTATAATTATTCAAATTACCTTTATGTCTCATTAGATATTGTATGAGGCATACATATAATTCATATCACTTCAATGCCAAAATTCTAGGTCCAAAGGCCCGTTGAGTTTTACTGACATTTATCGTATGATTGTGTGTTCAGAAACGAAATTTGATTAGTTATTGAACCAATAATGCTATTGAACAGATAAACTACAGTTAAAGTACCTCAGAAACCTGGTATTAGTCAATCAGATTTCATAGAGAGATATGTTTTAGATATATAAAATACTAACAATGGAAAGGTTAATTAACTAATAAGTAAAAGACTTTGGATGTTAGCAAATTAGCCTTGGCATTGTTGATATGATGTTCTTTTTCTATGTTTTCACACAAGCCATATTATACATAAAAATAACCCTGGTTTTAAGAGACATCACTCAGTGATATTGGTAACTGGACCCAGTGTCCAGGGTGTGCCAGACAATTAATATTAATATGTTCTTAGAATATTTACAGAATATTTCTGGTACAAAAAAAAAAAAATTATATACCTATAGGTCTTATATATATTGTTAAGAAGCACCATTGCTTAAAATTATTGATTAAGAGAGGTTGACTCGTCGTTTTTTCCATAATTAAAAAAAAAAAATTATTATTCTTATTCAGATGAAACCGGGTATCGATCCATTGAAAATATAAAGTAAATAAAATTGTTTGGCGCAAAATTATACTATCGAATGAGAATTCCGTTGTCAGAACAACAGGAAATATATTTCAAAGATTTATGGTTCTCTAAAAGCAAGATTTCAATAGCAACTAATGCTTTCTATTCGTTCAGTACAAGGTTGCAATTGTCACTCAATACCGAACTAGTTTCGTAAGTCGTAACCCTTTCATTTAAAACTTTTACGTAAATTTTTGTTTAAAAAAGACCAAAGATCCAGTGACATATAAATATTATTTCCGCATCATGCCTATAAATAAATAAGTAAATATACTTGCGTAAGCCAAATGCATAGTTTTCTGTTACTTTTTTGTCTTGAACTCAATCTTTGAATAATCCCAAATGAACACAATATCACAGAAATCTAACCTATATTTTGTCTATCGATTGTTATGCAAAAACACTAGATGACTCATCTTCGACACATTTAGTGCACATCAGATATACATTATGTGTAATTCACCTGTTAATGTGGTATTGTTTACTTGATTTAAATTATAGCTATTGTATCATTTTGCTAAAACTATTTTTCGATTCTTTCGAAGCAGACATTTTACTAGAGTACTGGCTGTGTTGCCACTGTTGATATTATCAATAATATTTCGTTACATAAAAAATTTGATTATATATAAAAAATCTGTAAAATTATACGAAAAATAAAGTTACATACCAATATTTTAATATTAATATTTTTTTCAATATTTTTGCTCGTAGTGAACTGCTGCATTCCAATATTTTAAATAAATTGTGTAGACATAAAAAGATCCTTAATATTTTCTTAATTTTCATATTTCACGCAGTGTAAATTACTTCTATATTTAAATTGCTAAGAAAAAGTAAATTACGTAACAAAGTAATAACGAGATGTTGGAAAAAAGTCAGATCCAAATCAGCTACTGTATGCTAAATTCAGAAGTCGTCAGATTAGACTGCTGACACTGGCAACGTCTTTATCCGATGAGGAAGAGGACACATATATAATTACAACTACTTATTAAGATTATCTTAGGTATTTTAAAGTTTTTTGATTAAATTAACTACTTAATAATTTATTTTTTATTGTATGATATTTAAAACATAACGACTGACCTCAATATTTTTTTTAAATATCACATTCCGATGTAATAAGTTCGTCAGTTGATAGAGCGTCATTCGTATGTAATGGAGTCGATGTTCATAAGAACGAATCGTAATTGATATAATAATCCATGTATTGACGAAATATCACATAAAACTGTGTGTTTTTGGGGATTATCTGATTGTAGTGAATATTGATTGCTAATACATGGATACTAACAGCAAGAACAAGCAATCAAACAACCTCGTTTCGTCGATGGTATGTATGACATCAAAATATTTTGGAAAGTTCATATGAAATTCAAATTAAATCGAATGTAATGTATTCCATGTATATGATACAAGTTTGATAGAACTCATTAATTGAATTTAAAATACAACAGAATCATACTATGGGTTCTTTGTACCAAAGAACTGTGAGGCTTTGTCAGGCGCGTAATTAGGTAGCTACACGGAAAGGTCATGCATTCATTTTCGTCTTTTTGTTTCCAGAATCGTGTTTACAGTGTAATAAAACACAGTGAAGTGCACGTGAAATACCAATAATATTTCGGAAAGTGAAGAAAAATTAATGGTTTTAAGAGGGCAGCTTTGTGAACCTCACATAGATGACGGTATGGCTTCAGATCAGCCCGTGAAAAAGAAACAGAGGATCGATGGACCAGATATAGAGGATAGTAGTGACAGGTGCACTGATGATATCCTCACAGAATTATTCGACTCTGAAACACCACCTGCTGACACATCTGAGGAGTTCCCTTCGAGAAATGGAGAGTCACCTGACAGTGGCACTGTCAGTGAAGATGCGGTCGATTGTACTAGCATATTGAGTCTTCCAATTAACACAGGTGTGGAAATCATACCGTCATGCTCAAATACAATTCAGTGGCATTCAGATGGTGATAAATTATTTGTCGAATTAAGGATTTTACAGGATGCACTTGTTAGTCAGTGTTTGTGTCATCTTGATGAACATATTGTGTCTCAGTTATTTGACAGACAGTTGAACATCGCCTCATGGCCTATGGCTAGCTCTTTAACCTACCTGTCTACAATGCAGCTCATGTTTGACATATATTTGAAACAAAACAGTACTGGCACGATATGTTCGAGGCTCATGCAGGCATGTGACATATTTGTGAGGAATAGGCATGATTGGATCACAGAAATTGTGGAGTTAGCTGATCATAAAAGTAAATTCATCACTTTTGTGGCTAGCAAAGTACTGGCTAGTTTTTTAATAGTATCTAAGGATACAGTCGATGAGAATTGGTTACAACAGATTGCGGAAAACATTTATTTATTTGATAGAATCAATAGAATTACAGTGCAGAAAATAAATTTCAGTTTGGATGTAATAAAAAGAATTGTTGAATGGAAAGACATGGAACAACATCCGTTAGAAGATAGCAATTATATAAATACGCCAGGAAACTCGCATGTTCAAGAAGACAATCCATTTAGATGTAATGCTGCAAGTTATGCAACGAGTAGTGATGTACCGTCAAGTTCTAATAATGATTTACATAACGAATTTTCTAATTTGCAAACTCATAATTCTCCATCAACTTCCTCGGAACAGGCTGAGGATAAACCAACAACATTTAAACTACATGAACCAGTATTAAAATTTCGTAATGAAGAACGCCATGAAATGGAGCAGTCCCCTGAACCACCACCTACTAGAAGAGAAATTGTCAATGAACATGGATGTGTAACAGTAATTTTAACAGATTCGGAATCATTTGATACGTCACACATCAAATGTTTGACGATAAAGACATTAGAACACCATTGGCCAGTTCTAGTGAAAAACATGAAGCTCCTTTTATTAAGGTACCTGAATTTAGCTAACGCTGAAAACTGTATACTAACCTTTTTCTCTTTATGGGAAAACATAATAAGTGTGAAAGCTAACCTCTCAGTGATTGATACAAAACCTTTTTATGCTGATTTGCAAGGCTTTGTCGACTTGCTCAGGAACACAATGCTACCGAGTTTAATTTACACCCATTTGTTAAGTTTATTTAATGAAGTATTATGTTACGGTTCAACTTTAGCATTACAGGATATTCTTCCTGAAGAGATATGTTGTTTAGCTCACTCCATTGTGAGGTACGTTAAGGATTTCAGATTACTAACCGATGTCAGAGTACAAAATAGTAGAAGCGGTTTTGGCTTTTTAGGGCACGAATGTAGGATCATTAGGGACTATTCTTTGGGCCCTGAGGTAGCTCCGTTATCGTCGTCTATCCAACTTGTTGATCAGAGTTATGGGGATGACGATAATGATGATACAAGTCCGAGAATAGAAGTTGATAAAACAATGCTTCAGCGTATGTCTTTGTTAGTATTAAAATCAATAGCTGTTACCGTAAAGGAGATGAGATGTGATTCATCTGACAGTTCTATAGATTCTTCAGATTATAATGCTATACAAGATATGCAAATCGTCGAGAGGTCTATTAGGGATGTACTTAAAAAACTTGATGTGTTCATAAGAAATAACTTGGAATTTCATCCAGAGACTCCTTTTACGAAAATGCTCATACATTTATTTAGTGAGCAGGATGATTATTTAATAGAATCTATGGTGTGTACCTTAGATATAACAGTAGGAATCGTTTATAGGAATTCCATGTATCCAGATTTAATACCGATGTTGAATCCGATATCGTCTTTCATTGAATTTCTGAAAGTTGTCTCTTACGATAGTGACGTCCTACTCGATTACCTAGTGAGCAATGAGACATGTTTTTTGCTATATTTGTTGAGGTTTTTAAAATATGTACGAAGGAATTGGCCGAAATTCCTTGAGACATGTCAGCAAATTGACACTCGAGGGACTAGATGCTTAGACGACACAATGAGAGTCGTTATTAGGCTGAGGCTACAGATTAGTCGACTCGTGTCCAAGTCTCTATTTCCGTACAATATAAGTCCAGTGTTGAGGTTACTGGAAGTTTGCGAGAGTCTTTACGAAGGTAACGAGTTCAGCTGAAGGAATGTTAGTTCAAAATGAATTAATCTATTAAACGAATGGTAGAAATGTTTCTCAAACTTCATAATAAAAATGATAAATCGACAATATACAAAGACTGCAAATATAGACATTCCATAATTATTTGAATAAGGAAATGTGCTAGATAATAAAAATTGGTTTTAATTTATATTAGATAATATAATGTTGTAATATTTGTAATAACATTTGATATTTCGTTTAGTTTGTTAATTTTAGTCTTCCTTCAAATTGAGTGTATATACATGATTAATCTAGATTTATAACATTACTTTCTAAATTTTTCACTTATTCTTTCCACACAGATCTGTTTTACCTAATATATTATACTTACAAGATACTTTCAGGTCATGGCTTAATGGTAGCATGTAAAGACATTGCATTAAATACCATAATGATAGAGCGTTTAGTAAAACTGAGTAGCTATCACCCTCTAATTGAAATTCTGTCCTCAAACACCTTTCCGGGATCTACCGACTGCTACACTTGAGACTCGTTCCCCTAAGTTTAACATATTTACTCACCATTGTCTTCATAATTGCATAACGACAAGTGTGATTGTGGTTCAATACAATGGAAGTTATTTGTGAGAGATTTTTTTAATCCTAATATATCCCTTTGAGAGAGTGCTCCATAATATAAACACCTGTATTAAAAAACATATAATTATATAAATTGTCCTTAGCTCTCGTAAAACACAGGCAGACCTCGTATTTACAGCGTATATATTAGGGTTATCGAAACACGCAACGCAAATTTTCATACATGCAATCTTTATTTAATTTTTTTCGAACTGACTATGCTATTGACCAAGCAAGGTCTTAACAGCTTCACCGGACTACTAAGGCGAACGCTTAAGGCACTCAGCCGATTTTATTTTGAGAACTAGCTCAAGGGTGCGCGGCACACCTCGGCTTTGGCTGTTGCCTGATACATGCAATTCACGACCTGTCTAAGCTAAGCTACATATTCATACTTATATGAGTTATTTAAACATATATGTGTACCAAGCATACATACCTCGACAACCCTTATATATATTTCGTATCGGATAATATTCTAAACTATTTCAGTTTGATAAGGGGAAAAAATAAAACCCTTCCACCTGCATGTGTAAGCGTGTATGCGTGCACGTGTGTGGAGGTGATATGTGTAATGTTGTCGCAGTGATATAAGATTTTGTGTCACTGTATCGCGCGAGCAGCGTACTCAAGGGCTCCACGCCGAGGGAACGGACCTAGGCTTGAGCTGCTGCCGATATACATGCAATCTCTTTTCATTATTTGCGTTTACAATAAAATATTCTTAATATTAAATAATTAAATACTCAATACAATTTCTTAGAATGCTTAATTATCGAATTACATTTACGGGGGGTTAATATTTCATTTAATCACGATAGAAAAAAATTAAGATACGTAATAAATTTAGCCTTAAAGATCGTACCAACGCTGCAAAGTATTGATAGGGAGTGTAGCCCGGTGAAGCTGTTAAAACCTTGCTAGGTCAATAGCGTAGACAGTTCAAAAAAAGAGTAAATAAGGGTAATTAATGTATGAGAATTGACGTCGATGCGGCGTAATTGCCTGTGTTAATGATATATCATAAAGATGCAGTGTGGTTTTTTAGCAACTAATCTTCCAGATTGTTACTGTCATTGTCGAATAGCTAATAATATTACGTGTCTTGTGATGATTTCAATATTCTAAAAAGATGGTGCCACCCCCCTGGTTAGAACTGTTCAGGAAGTCATCTCAGGATTCATACTCCTTGGTATTATTTCCCATCTATTTCACTTGTGCATAATAATAGAACTATATTGCGCATAATGCCACTGAGATTACAGAGTGTAGAGTCAAAAAACACAAGATTATGAATAGAATATAAAATCTGACTACATGATATTCAAATATCCTGCTAAAAACTCCCCACTTTGTTACTTCTATTTGGTAAATAAAAATAGTTTTAACATAATAACGACCCGGTATCAATGGTCGTGTTCAATTATTCCTACGATGTGCCTTACATATTGTGTAAATAGAAGGTGCTCAATAATTATAACAAGGTAGAAGTTAGGTCGCGTTTTTACACAAGATATCAATATATATTAAATTAAAAATAATTTATAATTATGTTCATTTTCAGCATAATATCACCTAATTAATATCTAACGAAGCATAGTGTTAATTTATTCTTAGGTTAGTTTTTGTTGTATTATATTAGTGTAATATTTTTGCGTATAGAATGCGGGTCAAGGAACATGTTTGTTTTTATTTTAACCTAAATTATATACCACGCCACAAATATGTAAATAATTTGCCATCAATTACCATAAATATTAAGTAACAGTAATCAGTATTAATACAATATCCTAATTTATATCAATTATTATTATTAAAAAAAAAAAAGTAATAATGCTGCTTGATGAACTTTTGTATATTTTATATTAACAGAATTAAAAAATATTATCTATGGAATCGAATCAAATCAATAAATTTTATTATATGTAATTACTATGACATATTTTATATAGTAATAATTTAAACCTTTAAATAGGGAATTGGTCCATATGTATTATTTAAACACAATTATATAATTTACTAACTTTTGCTCGCTGTTTCGCTCACTGTAACGTATACGTTTATAACGTATATTAGGTGAAAGATGTTTTTAAATTTATCAATTTTAAACAAAAAATTATATCGTTTTTATCCACAATATTACTATAGATATAATTAAATTTTGTTTTAAAATAACAGTAGATATTCAGAAAGAAACCTAATAACATATATTTTTGGTAGTCAAGCAGTAAAAATAGTGGGAACTAAGGAATATTTGTACATAGCCACAAAATATTAATCATATAATTCTTACTGCTTGATAGCCAAATGCCACCTTCGAATATTGCCAAATTTGGGTTGGCTACCTCTCAAATTTTAACGAATGTTTGGGTTATCTAGCTCTCAAATTTTAGCAAATGTTTGGGTTGTCCCCCTCTCAAATTTTGTCAAATGTTTGGGTTGTCCACCTCTCAAATTTTTGCAAAATTTTGGGTTGTCCCCCTCTCAAATTTTGGCAAATGTTTGGGTTGTCTATCTTTCAAATTTTGGCAAATATTTGGGTTGTCTACCAACTAAATTTTAACACATGTTTGTTTGGGTTCTCTGCCCTTAGAGTAGCCCTGCCTGTCGTCCATTTTGCAAGTTTTTTTTACATAAGTTTTTCAAGCAGCATTCATCACCTTTGCTACGGGATCTATTTAGTATATACGATATTTTTAAGTTAGATCAAGAACAGACTGTTATGTAATTATTATAAGGTGTCCAATTTGTTAATTTGATTTATTATGTTTAGTGTTGAATATTATAAAATGTCGTGAAATAAATTCGATTTAACAATTGAATCTCATAATTTTGTCGAAATGAACCACGGATGAGGTAATTGTTTTGATCTAATGTAAAGAAAAAAGTCTTGCCAGATTTATTTTATTTAGAGGTGTGTGTATTAAATTACTTTTGTAGAATGTAACAAAAGTATCAGTTTTTTTATATAAATACCATAGTCTGTGTATAACCTTAGTTATTCTCTACTTTAGTGTAAGAATACTGTTGAATTAAATGATGAATAAAGCATAAAACTTAAAAAAATTGACAATGCTATTGTACTAATTTTTGTATTTAGAATATTAGATAATTTAGAATCAATTTCATAAAAGTATAAAATACAATCAGATTCACTGTAATAAAACCTCTACCTACCTACAATTAATAAATATTTATCTACCCACCTTTTTGGATTTAAGAAATTACTCTTTTTAATTGTATATTGTGATTTTATGAAATGGACATACGACCGCTTCATTGTATTTATATCCGTTGGGACAATATTCAAAATTCTGTAACTTTAAGCTAATAATCATATGTATTTGTTATTATTTAGGTAATAATAAATGACGACGTTTAAATGAAATATTTTTGTACATTATGACATGTTTTGGTTTTATTGACTACCTCTGTATTCTGGTATCGTATTGCAACAAAGGAAGCAAGAGTACTAATGTTTAGACATTTTTACTACATATTTCAGTAATGTAAGAGTAGCCCCGATCTTGATTAAAATACTGGCAATTTATATAACTCTGTTTAACCTCTCGAGTCCCTGGACTGTTCAAAATCATAATGGTTTAAGTTCCATATAAATAAATGTAGACCATATGAAGCATGGGTCAACAAAGAGTTTGGTAGCATAAGTTTTTAAATATTAATCAATATATTACAAAACTTGAAAAATTTTAAGAATAACAAATAATGTAATAAATAATTACAATTTTGTTCAATGTATTATTAAATTACGTATTAATTTCTATGAACTAAATCATGAAATTTACAATTTATCTATTGGTTTATTTCTTTATGCAGAACACAAACAAAATTGAAAAACATAGCGTGCGCCATTTTGCGATTTAAATCTTAATTCGGAAGCCGAGGGGTTAATTAATGGTTTTGCATAATTAAAAATGAAATAAATGAACAGTTTTACATATTTTATGTTATTGATATTTTTTGTAAGATCGGTTTTCTCACTACGATATAAATATCGAGAATGTTTTCACGTTTTTATCGATTTTTCGATGTATCTTTTCAAGCATAATTGCAAGTCATTTTGTATACTAATCTGAATAAATTGTTCCACCACATTGTTATACTTCTTGATACGTTATTATGTTGCCCAAGGTACCACACGCATGTACTATACAATTATTATAATTTACTCCATACAGTTATGCTAATTGCTCTATCCCTAATTCTCAAATTCCAGGAATATAAAATTAAAATAAATGAGAAATCTAAACATTTGGTGACCTACCTACTATTACTACCTATCTACCTTTTTTTTACGGTGCCTTCTTACACCTATTTGGCCGGAGAGCAGGAACTGCCTACGGCACTGCGTTTGCTCACTCGGCCGGTGTCGGCCCCTCATGAATGGGCCCCTTCTGCGGCCTGAGCGGGTCAAGATAGTAGACCCCTCAGGGAGGGGCGGGTGTTACACCCCCCCGACGAACTGTGGGAGTCGCGCGGCACAATGCGCCTCCACCACGTGGCCTGCTATAGTGCAGGGCGACGAACGAACTACCTACCTACCTTAAGTGAATTTATATATCTACCTATTCTTAGTCCGATGAAGTTATCAAAGCCCGTCAGGCCAATAGCGTAGGCTTTGATGTAAAACCCAACACAATTTTCCTAAAAAGATCTATTAGGTGCTGGTATTAGTGAGCGTAAAACATAAAATGACAAATTTGTCACAACAATTTTTTTCTAGTATTGAAGATATGTCGGTTCTTTATTAAATTCACCTTTTTAAAGTTTGTGCGGACATACATGAAACTAGCTTGAGTGCGCGACTTCGTCTGCGTAGAATAGTTACCTTGGACTAACTAAAACCACGAAGCGCGGAAGCTCTCAAACGAAAAAAAAAAACAATTTTGAAACTTTCTTAATTGATGCCCTGCTCCTATTGGTCTTAGCGCGATGATATCTAATACTGAAAGAATTTTTCAAATCAGACCATTTGTTCCTGAGCTTAGCGCGTTCAACCCAACAAACAAATCCTCGAGCTCTATAATATTACTAGCGGTTATCCGCGGCTCCGCTCGCGCTTTTATAAAATGTATTAAAGAAATGTAAAATCATGAATAGGTGTGTACATTCCAGAAATGCTTTTTCAAAAACATGACATGCAACTTCTCATGTCCCTATTTCATGTCTTTGACATATAGTAACAAAATAATCTGTATGGTGCACAGCACGGCGGCTGCCAAAATAGCTATGTTTTATTTCCATGTTTCACATCAAAAATGTAACTAGAGATGGCGTTGCTAAACAAAGGTGAAAATACTTTTTCCGAAAACATAAACCTAGATAAGAATTTAAATTACGAATTCTGTCAATTACGTGTGTCGTTTAGATATTTGATAAAATTCGTTTTCTAAATATTGTTGAGTCTTGAAGTAGTTGGGTTCCGGTTTGTGAATCTACGAACTACTGATCCAATTTTGAATTTTTTTTACTGTTAGAAGGGCATATTATCCCTTAGTGCTATATTATATATTTTTATTTTGGCAATTATATATTTCCAATAATTAAACACAAGAAATGTAATTGAAATCGGCAAATGTTCTATAATATGGCGTGCGCTGCTTGAACGGGTTGAAATATTCATTACTCTTACAAAAAAGTCCGCGACACTATATATCATGTTTAATGTCTCAGCCAAAAAGGTGGTTTATATGTCAAAAGTAAAATAAACTGGACAAGATAAAAAATTTCGATGCAGATTTCACGTATACTATACAAATTCTTATAAAAGAAACAGCTAAATCAAAATTTAATGTAGATAAAGTTTACTTTTTACAGTATGCTAATTGATGAAGTTATTCTGAAGCTTATGCGAAATAAAAATGGTAAATACGCGAATATTGAACGGTCGCGGAGGTGAGTGGCACAGGAGCAACCCAAGGGGTACTGGAAAAACATTTATCGGAAATATATGTTAGTTTTTACCTTAGTTGGACCCGGTAGGTGATGCTGAGAACGGGTTATATTTATTTATTTATTTACACATTATACGTTAAATACGCAATGGCGGACTTAATGCCGAAGGCATTCTCTACCTGTCAACCATTAGGTGATGCATAGATAAATGTTGGTAGGTGTAAAAGGTGAGGTTTTTATTAAAAAAAATGATGGTTTTTGGGGAACTTCATTTTGGAAAGAACCGTAAGGTTTTCCCTTATATTTTCTGGAAAATTTCCAAACCTTTTGCCATGCTTCTAATAATCTAGTTTTAGCTAAAGAACGTAGATCTTCTGTATATAGCCTATAATAGTTCAAGGAACCAGATTGTACAGCATTCTTTGCGCAAGAATCCACTGATTCATTCCCAGAGATACCGCAATGGCCTGGAATCCAAGCAGTGTTCTGGCCAAAGAGTATAATAAGTAATATAGTAAGTTCTGGCCATAAGGTTTTATTTTGACAGATGGGCGAGTTGACAGCTGTGTGTAAAACAAATGACGGAATACGTTTACGTTCGAAAATCAAAACGAATGAACTATAATCGATTCTGTGGGGACTAGTTGAAAGAAAAACATGGTTGATTTATTTTAATTTGTTATTGACATACATAAAATATATAATAGCTGAATGAGCACAGTCAAGTGTATTCATGCCCGATATTATTCATTCCTTCTCTCACTCGATAAGTGAACAATGAGCCAACGCAGTTGTTCTAAGTACCTGTGAGCGCGGATTACAGATGGCGCGCACTACGTTACTCACTCGGCATGTTTTCATATTGTTGTTGTTTCGCCATTGCGCAATTTTGAGTTAGCGCAATGAGCCGGCGCAGTTTACTGCGCCTGAGTTACTGAGTTAGCGCAAGGATTTTCACTGAGCTACCCATCTCTACAAGAGACCCTACGCCGATGTTCCAGTGTTTGCAGTTTTGCTGCTAACGGTGATTCGTTACCGACAAGTCTTCGAGCTCTGTGATCGACGGAGTCCAGCTAGGCCAACTAGTATTTAGCAGACCCGTCCCAAAGGTGGCAGCAATACTCCATACACGGCCTTATCTGTGACTTATAAAGATTTAGAAGCTGCTCTGGCGTAAATTACCGCTTCACCTTGAAAAGGACTCCCAATTTTTTTGCAGCCATTTTAGCCTTAGCCTGAATCGTATGTCCATAGTTGAGCTTGGCGTTTAAATTTATCCCGAGGAGCTCAAGGTTGTCGGTAACCGCTATGGGTACACCCTGGAGAATAGGTTTAAGATACGAGATTAACATGAGATTAATGAAGGTCGAAACTTATCAAAATCATACTTACGTAATTAATGACCCCATGGTATACTTAGATGTTTCGTGTGTACTACAAATGTAGTACGAATTTTTTTTCTGCAGACTCTTGGTCACAACACCTTTTATTTACTTTGTGTACTAATGTGAGCACCTATCGTTATTATTTTATTTACCTATTAAATATTATACGTTTTTTACTTTGTTAGTTTACATTAATTACATATTTTTAATTGAAATTATTTCTTTTATGGCGGCATCGTTGTTATCTTTTATTGCCATTTTTAAATTATAATCCACAATGCCCCGCGCCAGAGCGTCCACGGCCCGATGATGGATGAACGTACTAATTGTTTCACGTCGGTATAGTAGACACAGGTGTTGCTGTGCCTGAATATTGCTACTACATACTAAGTATGAATTATTGAATTTTCATAATTTGTAAATTGAAATTATTATCATAAGTCTGGTTTTCACGTCTATTGGCACTCAGAACAATAATTATATACATTTTTATACAGTTTATGAATTAATCAAACATATGGTAGGTTGCACAATTTTAATACATAATGTAAATGTTAGATGTACACAGACTGCTATATTTATATACTATGCGTCGACAGCCTGACGTAAGCCGCGCAAGCGCAGTACAGTCGGTCACGCTTACTAGCATGTCATAAGTTTGCCTCCTGCCATAAAATTACGTTCAACAGGCCTAAAGTAATTTTCACTTCGAAAATATTAAAAAAATCCATGACAAAAACCCTTGCGTCAGCGGACTGTAACGTTAGTTCCTTGTACTGTACTGGTTTTCATCTACCCCTCAATAGAACCTTGACACTCGTTATGTTGGTGCGCTTAATATAGAGAATAAATGTGTAGGTGGTAGAGCCACGCTGAAGCTATTACTGGTTACAGCATGAATGGGTCGGCTCGGCCGGGGTATTACCACCCGACCGATAGAAAACCGACGTGTTGTAATAGTGCTTGCATTATTACGTTCCGTTCGGTTAGTAAGAGCGCCGGATGCCTGTCTACCCTTCTCCCTCCCCCCAAACACAACCTGGCAACGCACTTGCGACTCCCCTGGGGTTGATCACTTAACATCAGGTAACCCACCTGTTTTCCATCCTATGATATAAAAAAAATGCCTTCATCACAATATTATCCTTCATCGAAATATAGGACCCAATTCAAAAGGATTTGAACTTACAATAGAAATTTAAAAAAAACTTTTACGTATCACCGATTTCTATTTTTATTAAAATAATTTACAACACATAAACATTTAGCATTGTACAAGATACATTCGATCCAGTTTGTCTTATTGCTTGTGTTATTTGGACGTATTAGCTAATATGACCGTGAATAATAATTATTAGGTATACCATTTAACATTGAGATAATTTACTTTTTATATAAGATACAGTATCTGCCGCCATACGCGCTTTGTTAGGATATAAAACGCAGCCACTAGATATTTAACGTTGGAAACTCGTGCAAATATTTCGCAATTATCGTTGCATGTTTCAAAAACATCAGGACTTTATGATTGCCCTGAGGGTTAATTCGAAGTACACGCTCGCATCTCACACGCGATAAAAAAATACATTATAGGAAATTACAGACGACTCAACCAAACCACGGGAAGATTATGTTTTAAAAAAAAAATACAGTAGCTTAAATTTGCAACATTTTAAATGATTTTATATCAATTATGCACAGTCTATACTTTTCTATCTTATTTAAAACTAGCTGTACCCGCAGCTCCGCACGCGTTTTTTTTATTCGTATTAAAGAATTATAAAATTGTGAGACTATGTACAATTATAGAAATGCTCTTTAAAAGCAATTGTAAGTACGACATGCACGCCACTTACAGTAACATGTAACGTGTACATTAGATATAAAAATACTAACAGCGTGTCAAATGAGGTTTGTCATCAGCAACATATTTGGAACCTTAACCCAGAATATAACTACCTCAGTGTTCACTTACACTGTATAAGGAACTAATGAAACAATAACTTAAAATATTATTATAAAGATTTACATTACATTTAATATAGATTGCCATTATAATTGATTTTGTGACTATACAAAAAATAAACCTTTGTCTGTTCCGCAAGAAATTGAACTATGGAACTATTTACGTATATAATCAAAGATCCTATTAGGAAGCCCTCTATATCATTAAAGTTATTAATCATTATAAAGTCGCATTGTACACAATAAGCTGATAATTATTTCTCAAATTAAAAATAAAGAATGAGTTGAAACCTTGCTAAATTTCATGCAGACAAAGTCGCGGGTAACAGCTAGTCTAAAATAGAATAACCTCAATTACTTTATAATGTTCGCTACCGTGAAAATCGGTCTAACTGTTTTAAAGATAGTACTGCGGGCAAAGCCACGATTAACAGCTAGTTTAAATTAAAATTGTCTAAATTACTTTTTATAAGGTCAGCTATATGCCAGCGAAAGTCCCGTTGAAATCGGTTCAACCGTTTTAGAGATAGCACTGCAGCCGAAGCCGTGGTTAACAGCTAGTCTAAATTAGATTAGCCTAAGTAACCCGCTGTAATTTTAGCTGCCTCCCAGTAAAATTCCCGTCAAAATCGCTCAAGCCGTTTCGGAGATTAGCCGGAACAAACGGACAGGACGACAAAAGTTAAAAAAATTGCATTTTTGTTATTAGAAGCGTGTATACTTTCATACCCAATCAGTAAAAAAAAAAATTTTGATATTACATACAGACACTTTTATTATATGTATAGAAGATTGCATACGTTTATAGCATAAATAGCCTCTGCACGCGATTTCATCCGCGTGGAATAGTTAGTTTGGGCTAACGCCAACACGCAGCGGAAGCTCTCAAGGGAAAAAAAAACAGATTTTGAAACATTCTTCATTGGTGCTCGCTCCTATTTGACTTAGCGTGATGATATATAGCCCATACCTTCCTCGATAAATAAGCTATATAACACTGAATTCTTCAAATCGTACCAGTAGGTCCTGAGATTACTCCCTACAACGTCACAAACTCACAAACTTTACCTCTTTATAATATTAGTACTATAGATGAATTCTGAATACCCGATGAGTGGAACTTCTCCAATCTAAATCGAATTCAACCTGGACTCGTTTATAGTCGACTCGTTGCGTACAAACTCGTTCTGTTTCTACATTACAATGGCGTTTTTGATGTGAAACATTTATAGGTGAGGGTAATCCTGATTGTTGGCGTGGCGAGACGTGGCAACGCGATGCCATGCGCAAGCGACTGTTTCTTGAAAAATTTCTTAACTTTTTATTTTTCATTATGCCATATTTATATCCAGTGATAAACTATCCTTTTATGCATATTAACATATAGATAATGATCCCGATGTTTCACATCTACCAGGCGTCCCGTGATGGCTCAGGTTTTTTAATTATTCATTTTCTTATACAAAGTCATAAGCCAATTTTTTTAGTAGTTCATTTTTATTTCCATTCTTTTTTAATATTTTATAAATAATAATGAAATATAAATTCGATAGAATAAATTTCCATGATAATGGTGTATATGCCGTACCAAAAACATTAACTGAAATGTTACTCCATTATTTCCAAATATTAGATAAAGATCGTAACGTGGCAGATACTGTAACTTAAAAATTCTGTACATTAGTTTTAAAATGTTTACTTATACAGTTATTCATCAATTCTCAACCACACACTAATATATTGAGCATCATAAATTTATATAATTAGTTACATATATCCCATATATTATACATTATTGGAAATTAAAATTAAAGTGTTGCAACACAGAACTGTCAAATACTTGACAGCGATATCGTTTAAAAACAAAGAGTGTATGTAAAATTTTATACGTTCTAATAGATACTGTATTTTTTATTTCATTCTTTACATATCCCAGGTGAATATTTAGACAGTAGCAATATTTATGGAGGACACTCTGCACTCGAGTCCCCTTATAAATCAATTTAAAAAAATGGGTGCTGTAATATCTGACCTAATTATCTAGAAACATACAAAAATTATACTCAATCCTCTACGCGTTATCCTCTATGTTAAAAAACAGTGTCAATGACAGTTAGGTGTATTGAAAGTGAAGTGAAGTGAACCAACAAAGGATAATTTTTAGAAGTTTGAACAAAAAAAAGGGGTGTACTATCCGTTTTATCGTAGGTTTTATCACAGTTTATTTAAGTTAATATTCATACTTTTGAAATTCTTAGAACAAACTTTACCTAAAGTTCTCTTTTTTGTCTATTAGTTTAGTTTTTAGTCATTAGTTTTCTTTGATATTGTTATTTTATGTGTTAAATGTGACCATGAAGTGTCACATCGTAGAATACTGCGAGTATCTAACCTTTCACCTGGTATTTACCGCTATAAAAATAAAATATATTTACATGCTGTATTTTTTTAAGAAAACATTTATTTATTGCTAATTAAAATTTAAATAATTTCTGCAATTTATTAGATACATTCCATAAGCAAATACGTCAAACTATTCAATAATTATATTTTCAAAACAATCAAATGTAGAATGTTCCAATCGAATTGTAAGTCGAATTTAGTCATAAATTTTTAGGTAAACGAGTTTTTTTTTTACATTATAGTGGGCAAACGAACTTGCGGGTCATCTGATGATTAGTGATCACCGCCGTCAATAGACACTAGCAACACTTGCCGGCCTATGTTTGGGAGGAGATGGGGAGGGGAAGGGGATTGGCTTCCGGCGCTCTCACTGACCTAACGAAACGCAACGTGCACTGTTACTTCACGTCGGTGTTTCTGTGGGTCGGATAGTAGTACCCCGGACGAGCCGACACATTCATGCTGAAACCAGTAATAGCTTCAGCGTGGCTATACCACCTACAAAAGTGGTACAGGAGTAGTTCAACGTCTTTGTTTATGAATTATTAAAATGGATGCCATTTATTGTTAGAACCGATATCTATCCAGTTATTTATAGTGCTCATTATATATCTATTCATTTATTCCAACAATTACAATTACTTATTTATAAATAACCTATGATGTGATACATTATCAAATACATACTTTTTATAATATTAACAACGACTTAAACATTGATTTGAAACTTTGCGCTGACTTAGTTGAATCGCAATAAACACATCGTCCACTGCCATGATTCTTAGTATTACTTTCAAATGGAATTAATATTGTTTAATACGATTTGACAAGTATTAATGCAGTTAAAGAAGAAAATATATTATTTTTTACGTTAGCAACACTATAAAGTTCTTCAAAGTTATCACCCATTTTGGAATAGATAATGGAGAACATAAATGTCATGGTACGCCCAAAAGTGAATTTACTTTACATATTATACATTTTTCTGTTATTACTATTCTCTAATTGTTTTCTATGTACCAAGATTTGTTTTCTCTTCTAACTCTTTTCAGGTAGACCATAACTAATAATAATTCTGCTTATATATTGATTTGGGGACAATAACTTTTACTCCAACGAAATAACGAGCAAAGAACTTAATTTAAAAAAGTCTAATATAGTGTTGCCAGAGAATTAGTAAAAGTTTAGAACATTATAAAACTTACCTAAAATTGCCCACCTCATAATAATCGCATCAAACATTACGATAATTATGTTAAATGTTATTATTATGTGCATTTTATAAGTGAACTCTCATAGTTACATTACATTTTCGTAGTAAGAAATTATAAAATAATTATGATACCAGGTGACTGTTTAGACACTCGCAGTAGATAATATTAAAACAAATACTAATAAACAACGAAGAAAACCTAAGTTAAAGTTTGTTCTAAGACTTTCAAAAGTATAGCTACAAACGTGTAAATAAAATAATAAACTTAAGTGCAATGACTGGTACCAAAAGCTACAATGGGCGACTCCGAGTTAATAACTTTCGATAGTAAAACGGGCAATAAAGCCTTTTGGTTTGTTCCTGACGTTACCACGTTCCTTTTCAAATGAAAGTGAAATCACCCGACGGTCATTGACACTGTGCTATAAGAAAGACTTTTGTATTTTTCTAGATAATTTGGTCAAATATAAAGCACCTATTTTTTATTGATATAGAACGAGAATCGAGTGTCATCCAGAAATATTGCTACTCTCTAAACAGTCACCTGGTATATAAAATTGTACATAAATATGGTGCTTTAATATGCCATATATTAATATTTTCCCATAAATTTAAATTGACTAGTCTCTTAGACAATCGTATACATACAAGGAAAAAACATAACCTCTTATTCAAGTGGGTCAATTATGAATAAAGCACATATAAGTCAAGGCAGTAACCCAATGTGTTTATCGCTTCTAATCGTGCTGTATCAAATGAAAAAGATAAAAATATTTCGTAATATACAATGCAATTCTAAAATAGCAATCGACGAAGATTTTGTCATTATTTAAAAAGTAATTAAAAAAAACCATTATTTCTTACACAATAAAATATACACCAACGACATTTTTTTTTAAAACAATGTAATTAATTATTCGTAAATATTCACATATTTTTTCAGTCTCGTAATAGACGAATTTGCATACATCAGAATAGCTATTGATTTAAGGTTAAGTTACAATCGAAAGCTTTACTGAATACTTTTAATATGTCCAATTGGCAACACTGATTGATTGAAAATATACAAATGCTAATGTCATAGTCGCATATGATTGAAAACAATCAAATGGAGTGGGTTTTTGGCGGGATTTTGGTCTGTCATCTAGTGGATTTTATATTTTATTCATAATCTTGTGTTACTTGACTTTATATTGTCTAAAATTGGTGGTGTTTTATGTAACATAGTTTGTTTATTGTGCATAAGTGAGTGGAAAATAATACCACGGACCATGAATTCTGAGATGCCACAAAAACTCCCTACAAAGTTCTAACAAGAGAGCCACCGTCTTGTTGGAATATTGAAATTATTCACACGACACTTATTCTGTAAAATATGTTGTAATCTCGATTGAAACAAAACATTGACACTGGCAAGTGCTTCTGCGGAGCCAAAACAAGAAAAGAAGAAGAAGACCAAACAAATGTTATAAATATAGAAATCTATAGGAAATAGGATTTATTTATGTGACTTGCAAAATTCTATTGAGTGATCAACGCCGTCTAAAGACACTAGCAACACCAGGGGAGTCGCAAGTGCGTTGCAAACCTGTGTTTGAAGGGGAAGGGTGAATGGAGGAGGGGAGGTGGGCCTCCGGCGCTCTCACTGACCGAACGAAACGCAACAGTGCAAGCACTGTTACTTCACGTCGGTGTTTCTGTGGGTCGGGTGGTAGTACCCCGGGCGAGCCAATCCATTCATGCTGAAACCAGTAATAGTTTCAGCGTGGCTCTACCTGAATGATGATGAATGGAGACAATGATTGTGTTCTTTCATAGGAATTATGCTTTTTATAAGGATCGAATTTTAGTGTTTTCATTATATTTTTGTAACTGTAATTAGTTAACCACTATAAACCTTTTTGAAGTGAGACTTCTTATAGCACGGTAGGGAAAAATTTGGGTTACGCGTGAAACGTAAGCTAGGTATATATATATATGTGTTTGCGTCTAGTAGTATATCAAAATGAGTAAATGTATAGTTCAGTATTTATACTACGGGACTTCATATAGTATATGAGCATTCTCATATACTTTAATACATATAAGCCAAAGAAGTTTCACTTCCTCCGTGTGTACACACTGATACATGCACTGTTTTTTTTTCTATTTTATGTTAGCTCCTATTTAAAGCGTAGTAATATTAACCTAGGAAATATTCTGAATAGTCCTCTAGAGTCATTCAACAAAATGATTTATGAGGAAAGTTGAGGTGTATAATTTGTCAGGGTTGTTTTTTTTATTATCAGGGCGGGACGACGTCCGCCGGGCCCGCTAATTAATTATTATTAGGTAATTAAGTATAAAATATGAGCGGCCAAAAAGATTGGAGAGAACTGTACATGTCAATAAGTCTTCTCAAAATTACTTGAACCGTTTCGAAGACCTCAACAAATACAATACACGCTTCAATGTAATTATTGGACAGATTTCAATTCTAATTGAAATTACTACGAAGTTACATCACAGAATTTCTTATGAATATAAATTTTAATATATTTATGAATGCAGGTATTTAACTCTCGCTTAAAAAAATATTTAAAAACGAAAGCAAATGATATAATTATGGTAACTATAAGGTAATTCGTTACGTTCCAATTTTTTTATAGTAACGGCGTATTAAATGTAGCGTTGTTATTACATTTTTTTTCTATTATTATATATCTAGTAGGTGGTAGAGCCACGTCGAAGCTATTACTGGTTTCAGCATGAATGGGTCGGCTCGCCCGGGGTAGTACCACCCTCTCATAGAAAACCGACGTGAAGTAATAGTGCTTACATTGTTGCGTTTCGTTCGCTCAGTGAGAGCGCCAGAGGCACCCCTCCCATTCCCTTCCCCCTGTATCCCTCTCCCTCCTCCCCAAACACAGGCTGGCAACGCACTTGCGACTCCCCTGGTGCTGCTAGTGTCTATGAATAGCGATGATCACTTAACATGAGGTGACCCGCCTGTTCGTTTATCTCCTATGATTTAAAAAAATAATTTTGCGAGTCAGATGAAATGAATCCCGTTAAATACGTGGACGATAAAAAAAACAATTTACTTCTAGTGTCGACACCGTTTAATTTCTTTATTAAAATTCAATTGCCTAACCCTAGTTGTTCTTTTTTATATCTTTAGCACCCAATTTCCTAGAGATCAGTGTCTTTCAGCCTCTTCATGACACGGGCCCTTTAGTAGGAAGAGATATTGCGCGACCCCCCTACCTGTTGCTTTTTTTTTCATGTATTTTATTCTGTGATAAATATTCAATCCAACATATTTATTAATACATATTTATATAAATACATAAGAGTTCTCATAAGTTATTTTTCTTTCTGTTTAGTTTGATATAAATGATTATGTCGTTAAGTTAACATTTTTCTAAATAATTCTTTAAAAACTTTGTATTTTTACTGCAGTAACTTTCCCAACCTTTTACGACTCCGCTATAAAAGTTTCGCGACCCCTCTAAAGAGGACTGGGGTATCTCGACTCACACGTTGAAAAACACTGTCCTAGATTATTACTGCCATTGTAGAGTAGGTTCCACTCTTGTAGAATCTTAATAATTTCAATATTCTAACAAGATGGTGGCTGCCTTCTTAGAACTTTCTGGTTTTATTTTTTTCTCTTATCAAACTGAAATAGTTTAGAATATTATCCGATACGAAATATATATAAGAGTTATTGAGGTATGTATGCTTGGTACACATATATGTTTAAACAACTCATATATGTATGAATAGTTAGCTTAGCTCACATAGGTCGCGAATTGCATCTATCAGGCAACAGCCAAAGCCGAAGTGTGCCGCGCACCCTTGAGCTAGTTGTCAAAATAAAATCGGCTGAGTGCCTTAAGCGCTCGCCTTAGTAGTCCGGTGAAGCTGTTAAGACCTTGCTTGGTCAATAGCGTAGTCAATTCGAAAAAAAAAAAAAAAATTCTATGAAGTTTTCGTGGCATCTCGAAATTCATGATCTGTGATATTATTTCCCATCCAATCCACTTATGTAGAATCACCAAACTACATCTTGTAACACACCGCCAATATTACAATACAAAGAGTATGTACAAAGAGTACAAATAACACAAAATTATGAATAAAATACAAAATACAATACATGATCTGTCATATTTAGTCTACTCTGATAAATCCCGCCAAAATCTCCGCCGTTATCGTATAACTTTTTTAACTTCTTATATAATCTATATTTTGTACTTACAGATAATGCATGCATATTGTTATATTTTTAGAATCGGTTATTTAGCAACGGGATTTAAAAAAATTACATGTTTAAATATGTGAACATTTACGAATAAAAAAACACGATCAGAGAACATAAAAATAAAACAAATTAGCTGACTAACTTATAATTTATACCTAAATTGGTAAACAAACTGACTTACACGCGATATGTGTTACGTTTATTTGAACAAATTACAGATGAATTTTTACACCTATATCAGATATTTCTTTCATATGTAAAAATGTATCCTTATTGCTTGAGAAAGGCTTGATTTTTTTTATAGCATATAAAGTGACTGGTCTTATCAAGGTAATTTGGTAACTTTGCAATTTTAACCATCATCGCTTGTTTCCTAATGGTGTATAACGACTAACCATTCTAAAATTAGGCTTTATTGACGAAGTTCTCTTTATGTAGTGATTTCTAAGTATCGAAAATAAATAATTCGATTATCATCAATCGATTTATTTTTATCGATTGTCACAATCAGTAACGATTGCCCAAATTTACGCAAATCAGACGTCCTTCTAATGATTCACATGAGAGTATCTAATTCGGAAACAATTATTCATTAAAATCAGAGTAAACTAGTAGGATGTGATTGACTTTATCGATTATCGTTAATCGATACGTTTATCGATCATTCTCTTGGCGATGGTTGGATTCAACCTGAACACTTCTCGCGATATCGACATACGTTACCACTACGAGTTTTATCGATAAATGACAAAACTATAATATCGCTAAGTTTTAACTATTTTTGGTTGCCAAACAGGAAAGTGGGCGACACTTCTTAGTACCATAGACAGTAGAATTCGCTTCGGTGCGTGATAGTCTATATAATATAATCGATGATTTAAAATATCTAATGACGTACATACAGTGAGTATAACTAAGATATAGCTACTGATCGAGAATCTTCCAGAATCGAAAAAATAATTATCCTTGTCACTAGCTTACAGCATTTGTGATATCAAAACACACCGGGAATTCCCCTGGCAAAGATATTATACACAACACGCACACGACAAAGACGCTTTGGATGCGTTCCAAAATCATATTAAAAATCAATAGCACGATACCTACTGAATGCTAGATGGTTTGGTAAAATAAGTGATTTTTACACATGAATTGTCGCCCAGTTTACTCTCATCTATGTCAAGGGTTGGCCTAACGATGAGATTAAGTAAGGTATATATGCAAACTTAATTGTCACGCCAGTATACGTGAAAGTCATGAGATAAAAAAAAAATTAAGCCATCTCCTGATACTTAATCGATATTCTCTATTTCAACACTGAGTGTTGGCCACCCTAGCTACGTTTCTATTGACACATAATTCAAATCTTTTATAACTATTTGTATGTAATTATTCTGAACGGACTACACACTTTAAAAGCTATGTGAACATACATTTATTTGGACAACAAATATCGCAAAAATTATAACCGTAAAAAAAAACACAAACAAAATAAATCTTACTTATTCAGGTATCATAGTCTTCGTCTATCTGTAGATCACCGGAATTCAAATGATCTATATCAACTGGATGCGTTTGTGGAATCGTTCGCACTTCTACTTTCTTCATCTCCTTCGGTTTCGAGTTCTGCCTTTGGACGTGTTTTAACTTCTCATGTTTCTGTACGCCCATGATGTTCGCCGCCGACGTGTCCAGTACTTTTATCTCCGGGTTCGCTAAGTTCTTCGTGAAGTCTATATTCAGGATTGGCGTTATCGGTGTCCGCGGAGTGACTGGCGTCCGTGGAGTGACCGGCCGGATATCGAATGTTTTTGGCACTGGAATTGTTATTCTCGGGACGAGTTCGACGGGAGTCAATTTAGTGTAACTCGTCGACGGCTGAGGACTAGCGTACGTTGGATTCACAGTTATCACACTTTTATGTTGAACCTCATCTGTCAGAGTCTCTTGGTAGAAATTAGCAGTTCGTACTGGTTTCTCCTCGGTTGCCTTTATGGACAGATCTATAGCGATATCGTTTGATACGATAGGATAGATTACATTATCAGGGTTAAGGGCTTTGTTTGTAATATCAGTCTCAACGGAAACGGCCCTTTTTAAGTGGTCTCTAATAGGTGGCGTGGGGAGCGGTTGTTGTACCCTGAGATCACTACTACTCGAGCTATTCGAGTCTTCTCTGACTATCTTACGCGGCGGCACGGCCATATCCGGAAACCTGTAATATTTTGCAAATATTCAATTATACATTTATTTACTGAGATTTTGGACGCCACGCAGCGCTTAACTCACGCGCGGCTCCCGAAAGTTTACGCTACGCTTGGCGATCAATTGGGAGTAAATTTGTCCGTATCGGACGATGAATAAAATTACCAAACATACAAGCTATTATTGTTGATACGTATTTAACTGTACTAGTCGACATTCGACCATAGTTCGTTGATTTTTTTTAAGTTTGAATTTTATTAGTGTTAATATCATTTTTGAATGTAGAATGAAAAAGGGTAATTGGAACGTAAGAGTAAAATAATACATACAGTCGAGCATTGCAACCACTTTCGCAACCTTTTTTGAAGTTCTTTATTGACGGATGTCAAATTGTCTTTTTTATTTACATCTGTGTCTATATGTTGTGTAAAATTGAAGCATTAGTGTGAGTAATGCATATTTTAATTAATTTAATGTACTTCTAATGCATTTTATATAAAATAAATAGTTTTTTTTTTTTTTTTTCGAACTGACTATGCTATTGACCTGGCAGGGTCTTTACAGCTTCACCGGACTACTAAGGCCGAGCGCTTAGGGCACTCAGCCGATTTTGGTTTTGGGTAACATACACAAGGGTGCACGCACACCTCGGCTTGGGCTGTTTCCTGGAAAAAGACACGTCTGTCCTAGCTAACTATTCTAAGCTATTCATACATATATACATTTGTGAACCATACAATCGAAATTGCATGATTCACAAATGAATACGTGTATATCGGATTGAAACGAACTTAAACTATTCGATTCAGTTCGATGGGGGAAAAAAAAAACAAAACCCTCCCACCATGTGTATATATGTGCACGTGTGTGAGAGAGATGATCTCATATGTCTGTTCAAGTGATGTAGGTGAGTCACTGTATCGCGAAAATAATATCAAGAGGGCTCCGCGCGGGGACGACCTAGGCTCGAGATATTATTGAGAACCGCGAAGTGTGCGGGAGCTAATAGGGATCGATTACAAAAGCGTGGGCGCAACACGCATTTTATAAGATTGAATTTAAATTTACTAACGGTGACGGCACCGAAGTCTAAAAATAGACATAACAAAAATTATTATTATTGTTTGACGGTTATTTTTAGGGGAAGATAGACGTAAATACGCGATTTACTCTATCTTATTTGAGTTATTTATTTTTTAACAGCTGCGCGCGCGAGCCGTTGTAGTGTAGCCGCGATGGCTGGAAATCTATGGATTGCCGTGACGGCACCTAGTAGCGGATTACGAGAGCACTCTTCGTACGCCGAGATCTCCGAGATCTCGTGGAAAATGAGTAGTTGACCTGCGTAGTCAATACTCGATAGGGAAAATAAAATAAATAGCTTTCTGCACTTCTCCTCCATATAAACTTTAACTATGCCAAATTTCACATTCATCCGTTCGCGCAATTCCATTAAAGAGGGATACAAAGTTTAGGCTTCACGTATTAATATATATGATCTCTTTTTTTAAACATTTGTGGCGAATGGTAATAACGCAGTTGATATGGTTAGGTTTAATCAGTGTTCGGGGCAATCAAACCAATACTTTTTTAAACAAATGTAAAGTATCATGATTCAGATAAGAGCGCGACTCATATTGTACACTAGCAGTGCCGGCGACTCCGTCAGCGTGGAACCTAATGTAAAAGAACAATGACTAATAAAGTCATCGGATTGTATTAAGTCCATTTCCTTATCTACTTTACTCTCGTACTTAAGTCGCGTCCTCATTAAAATTACAATAAATTTAGATAGACTGAACCGATTTTAATGAAACCAAGACTAAATGTGACTCGGGGATATGCTTTATGATGAGGTTTTATCGTGAATGCAGTACTTTAATCGTGATCAGTGTTTTGTAGATGGTAGAGCCACGCTGAAGCTACTACTGGTTTCAGCATGAATTGGTCGACTCGCCCGGGGTACTACTACCCTCTCACAGAAAACCGACGTGAAGTAATAGTACTTGCATTGTTGCCAAAACAGGCTGGCATCGCACTTGTGACTCCCTTGGTGTTGCAAGTGTCTATGGACGGTGGTGAGCACTTAACATCAGAAGACCTAGCTGTTCGTTTGTCTATTATGATATATAATGAAAACATACAAGATAGACATTTCTAAAAATGATTGAAATGTTTTAATGAATTACTTATTCCAAGACACAAGTGCTTCTGCTGAGCCAAAACAAGAAAAGAAGAAGACCAATCAAATGTTATAAATATAGAAATTAACAGGAAATAGATTTATTTCATGTGACTTGCAAAATTCTATTGAGTGATCAACGCCGTCTAAAGACACTGGCAACACCAGGGGAGTCGCAAACATGTGTTTGAAGGGGAAGATTCAATAGAGGAGGGGAGGTGGGCCTCCGGCGCTCTCACTGACCGATCGATACGTAACAATGCAAGCACTGTTACTTCACGTCGGTTTTCTGCGAGAGAGTGGTACTACCCCGGACGAGCCTACCCATTCATGCTGAAACCTGAAATTATGCACACGATACTTATTGTGTAAAAGATGTTGTAACCTACATTGGCACTGGCAAGTGCTTCTGCGGAGCCAAAACAAGAACAAAAACATATTAAATAGTTTTTTGTTTCTAGTTATACAACGTATTTTCTTTACAACATTATCAATGAGGAGACAATAGGAATGCCTAAAAAGTTGGATTCACTCAAATCGTATGTACGTGTGTACATTACACTAAACATTACAAAGCTAACGATTTTTTTTTTGCTTGGACGCGCTAATCTCAGGAACTACAGATCCGATTTGAAAAATTCCAACGTTAGATAGCTCATTTATCAAGGAAGGCTATAGGCTATATATCATCATGCTAAGACAAATAGGAGCGGAGCACAAATGATTAATATTTCAAAACCTTTTTTATTTCTCTGTTGTGAGCTTCCGCTGCGTGTTAGCGTTAACTCAAAGTAACAGAGGCTAGCTACAAATAAATATGTTTTCTTTCTTTCAAATTAAACAAAACTTCCTAACTGAATATCGTTAAAAGTGTTGTAACAGTTCGGCAATAACGACGAATTTACAATTAAAATTAATTAACAGCACACAAATAATTAATTACCATTAATGATGTTGTTCAATGGTCAACATTCGACCATGACTATTTAATTATTAAAGTTTCATTGTTATTGAGTTTTTTTCTTGCTAAATAGTGTACAGATATTATATATTTAGTAGAGAAGAAGACATCAGAGCGTGTGAAGTATGACGAACGGAGACATAAATAGAAGTTGACTCGTTGGTGATTAGGAAAAAAAACGAACTTTATTTTATTTTATAGGAGGTAAACGAACATGTGGGTCACCTGATGTTAAGTGATCACCACCGTCCATAGACACTTGCTACACCAGGGGAGTCGCAAGTGTATTGCCAGCCTGTGTTTGTGGGAGAGGGGAGTGGGGGAAGGGGAGAGGAGGTGGGTTGCCGGCTCTCTCACTGACCAAACGAAACGCAACAATGCAAGCACTGTTACTGCATGTTAACATATTTTCATGCAATTAAATTTAATAATTTAGTAGTGTTTACGGAAATTTTGTCGATCCTATGAATGCTTTATTTTTTTTACCAACACCCACAGATTACATTAAATCAGGTGACTGTTTAGACATTAGCAATACTTACGGAGGAAACTATGCTGCCGATTCTCGTTCTTAAATCAATTAAAAAAGTAGGTACTTTATATTTGACCTAATTATCTAGAAAAATGCAAAAAATATACGTAATCCTCTACTCGTCTATGTTAAAGAACAGTGCGAATGACCGTCGAATGATTTCACTTTCATTTGTAAGGGAACGTCAAGAACAAAATAAAATGGTTTATTACCCTTCTTAATATCCAAAGTTATTAATTACAGATCGCTCATTGTAGCTTTTGACACCTGTCATTCCACTTAGGTTTATTATTTTATTTACACGTTTGTAGCTATACTTTTGAAAGTCTTAGAACAAACTTTAACTTAGGTTTTCTTGGTTGTTTATTAGTATTTGTTTTAATATTATTATTTTATATATTAAATTTGACCATGAAGTGTCATATCCTAGAATACTGCGAGTGTCTAAACAGTCACCCGGTATAATAGTGGTGTCACTCATTTTTTTTTAAATCAACGGCTCTAACGGTATGGGTTAGAACATAACACCTGCGCTCTATATATGAATGTATAGGTATGTAAGTAAAGAATTTCATTTTAGGATGAAAATATGGTCATCTCGTGCTAAATTTTTTTTTCCTCGATCTGACTACGCTATTGACCTGGCAGGGTCTTCACAGCTTCACCGGACTACATGCTAAAATTAACTGTGTTTATTATAAAAATAAATGAACACTTACTTTAAAAAAAGAGAAGTGTAAACCCCAAAAAACAACATTTTTAACCGTTACAAGAACATACGTAATTATTTTAGTGAAATAATACTAGAGTAAACTTTTAACGTATAGTCCGAAAATGTTAGCCAAGAAAAACAATAAACGATCCAAAATTACATAACCGCGCCATCTAGAGATATATGTCATAACCAAAAACTCATAATAATTAACTATATCGAAATATATATATTAAAGAAATGACAATACTGTGACCAACACGATGAAACGACAATAAGACAATGAGAAGTCATTCTCATATATAAAGACAACGGAGCAGACGAGTACCTAGCGAATTGAATCAGTCTTTTTTTTATTTTTTTCGAACTGACTACACTATTGGCCTGACAGGTTTTTACAGCTTCAGCGGCCTACGAATCAATGTCGGACTGGCGCACAGTGAACTGAAATCGGAGTCTCCCTTTCATAGGATTTAAAAAAGTAATTTTTTTTTTTGTGAAACCCGTCATCTCAACGAATTATTTAGCAATTTCAAGCTTATTTTTACCTTTTACCATTTCAAATAACCAGTGAAGTATTTTACATTGACTAACCATTTTAACCTGCTTTCCTTGTAAAAAATATCAATCATTCAGTAACTCACCTTGAAGAATTTGGTGAACTCTCTGCACTCATCATCTCTTTCTCCTCTGCCACAGAGACATCTGGAATATTCTTCACCTGGAATTTAAAATTGGGATAAAAAATATAGAAAAACTTAAGAAACGGTAGTGAATTATGATCTAGAATAAACACTACAATACGCCTGAGGATAAATTACCCTTTGAACTCGCGGGCTCCGGAGCGGAGCCATTTAAAATTTGTCTTTAAGCTCGTGGGCTCGGGGGCTACGAAGACAACGCAAATAATTTTCAGTTTTTAACATAAAAACAAATGGTAAAAACTATTTTTTTTTAAATTATATATCATAGGAGACAAACGAACAGGTGGGTCATCTGATGTTAAGTTGCCAGCATGTGTTGGGAGCGTGGAATGGGGGAAGGTGGTACTCCGGCGCTCTCACTGATCAAACGAAACGCAACAATGTAAGCACTGATACTTCACGTCCGTTTTCTGCGAGAGGGTGGTAGTACCGCGGACGAGCCGACCCATTCATGTTGAAACCAGTAATAGCTTCAGCGTGGTTCTACCACCTCTAAAATCTCTAAGCGTAATTAACAAACTCGCATTTATAATGTATTAGTTAGAATTACTTAGTTAAACTGTAATAAATAACAGTCTGTCTGTCTGTTCGCGATAAACTCAAAAAGTACTAAACGGATTTTCATGCGGTCTTCACCACTAGATAAAGGGATTCATGAGGAAGATATAGGTATATAAATATCATTTCTCAAGTTCTTTTTATTATCAAGGCAAGACAACGTCCGCCGGCCGCGCTAAATAAATAAGACATCCCGAGATGGGCTTTTCGAATTTTTATAAAAGACAAGCAGACTTACCAGGTCCCGTAAGAAATCAAATCTAGATTCAGCCAATATGCACTGCTTGACGTGCGATGGGCTGAGCGTCTTCGCATTCCTCGTTAAGGTCACCTGCATCGCCTTGCTCAGAAGCGACTCCACGAACAGTTCCAATGTACGGGGTGTTATCCAAAAAAGATTCAGTTAAGGATTTCAAATATTAGGGTTGGTTTTTGACAGGATTTTGCAATATCACGCCACTACATTTTATATATAATCTTGCGTTATTGTACTCTATATTTTGTAATATTGGTGGTGTTTTACGTAATACAGTTCGGTTATTGTGCACAAGTAAAGTAGATGGGAAATAATATCGCGGAGCAACGATACTGACTTGCAACAAAAACTCCCTAGAAAGTTCCAAGAAGGAGGCCACCATTTGGTTAGAACGGCGAAATGATCACAATAAACTTGTAATATAATTACCTACTCTACAAGGGCAGTAATAATCTACTAGAAAATTGAATGCCAAAAATAAAACTAAAAAAAGTAGGTTAGAATATTTGCTAACGGCTCTAACCGCTATCTAATCTATACCAGGTGAATGTTTAGACAGTAGCAATATTTATGGAGGACACACTGCAATCGATTCTCGATCTAAATCAATTAAAAAAATAGATGCTTAATATTTGACCTAATTATCTAGAAACATAGAAAAATTATACTCAATCCTCTAAGCGTCTATGTTAAAGCACAGTGTCAATGACCATCGGGTGAAGTGAAAGTGAAGCCAACCAACTAACAAAGGATAATTCTTCGAAGTTTCAACAAACAATAGGGTTTATTATCTGTTTTATTATCGAAAATTATTAACACCGGGCCGCAGCTCACATGTATGATCATTCAATCTAGGTTTATTTAAGTTATTATACATACTTTTAAAATTCTCAAAACAAACATTACCTAAGGTTTTCTTTGTTGTCTATTAGTATTTGTTTTGATATTATTATTTTATGTTTTAAAGGTGACCATGCCATGTCATATCCTAGGTGATCACGATACTGCGAATATCTAACCTTTCACCTGGTATAAATAATATTCAATTGTTAAATGTATGTAAGTCATTACTGCAGAACAGCTGCAGCTATTTGGGTTACTCATTTTTGGTGTAAGTACTTGCGATGACAAAGTTTATGATACAAAATGTTTGAAAAAATTTGTGATCCTATATCTTGATACAACATTATAATATCCCGCTATGCTTTTTAAATAAGCAAGTCAAGTCGTACACATTAAAATTAATAAAACAACGATACTACACTCAACACAGATACCCTTTATAAAAATAGTATCATGGCTTCCGAAGTAGGGTTACGACTGCACCGAGAATCTATACTAATATAAGAAATCTGATGAGTCTGTTTGCTTGTACGCGCTAATCTCAGGAACTACTGGTCCGATTTGAATTCGGAATTACAGTGTTAGATAGCTCATTTATCGAGGATGGTTATAGGCTATATATCATCACGCTAAGACCGATAGGAGCGGAGCACCGATGAAGAATGTTTCAAAGTTTTAGTTTGTTAGCGTTAGCCCAAAATAACTATTTCACTGAGTCGAGACTTTCGGCGAAGAAAAACCTCGTGACGAACCAATAGCATGGTAGTAGCGCCCTTTGTAAGTCCGCCTGGCTAGCTACCTTTTGGGGTGTAAGAGGTTTCAAATAACATCAAGCCAACCTCACCTGCACGTGATGCACCCTGCTGAATAACGAACCACAACCACCATGTATATGGCGAAAAAGCCCGTCATAGCGATTCGCTTCTGCGGGTCGCGTTTCGGGATCTGCCTGTGCATATCCAGCTTTTAGCTACGGATAGTGTGCCAGTCGGTGGTCGTCATTGTGTTTTGATTGTACTGAGCTTACCATCAGGCACAGTGCAGTCATTTTGCCTTGCTACTATTTAAAAAACAACCACCATCGAATTAAAAAAACGATCACCAAGCACATGTTTTTGTATTCCGACAGCTCCACTTGAGAGCCAGTTCCTCACTAGGTTTAACGTGTTTACCATCTAAGACCACATCGTAATTTATGGTCAAACGCTAAACTTTATAAAGCATTTTTTTTTTAAACAATATTCCAGGTTGTTCAAAATGATCACATCCTTCAATCCGTAGTTGATAGTCATTATCACTCTTTTATTATCTTCGATCAACAATAACTAGATAAAGGGTCGGCGCGAAAAATACGTCTCGGTAAATTACAGCTCACTTGAAATGTGAGCCCCCTTATTTTGTTTAGTTTGTTTGAAACACAACCAATGTAAGCACGTTTCACATGCCGCAGTGTATTCAAAAGATGCATAAATATTACCCGAAAAAGCAATTTAACGGCCGGAGTATCTTACTTTCGCTAAATACATGTTGAATAAGTTTTAATTTTAAGCTTTAAACTAACAAATAATATTAAATTTTTAACAAAATTATCAATTTTATACCTGTGGTACAAATGTTTGGACTAAGGCTCTGCAACCACCCACAATAACGGGAATAAGTACTTTATTTATTACGTGTTAAGGTTGAATTCACAAATAAATGTTGTTTATGTTGTCTTTTCATTTGTGAGGGGAGTAATTTATTGCTATGCTCGTTTTATCGTAAGTGTTAGATTTTGAACATTTGTGACTTTATTACAAGGTGTCATGGTTGTAATTAGGTTGAACTTAAAACTGTTTTAAAACTTTTTTTCTCCCATTCTTAGTAAACAAATAGCTACACATAAGTATATATTTACGTGGACAGCTTTTAGCTTCGATTTTGTACGTGACCCTTTATCTAGTTATTGTTGCTCGAAGTTTATAATATTATATATTGCGGTCAGACGCTGAAACCTAAATAAAGTATAAAAAAGACTACAACAGTAATTCGATTACAGTGAAACAATAATGCATCCATCGAAGTGTGTTAATTATTAAAAAGCTAAATTATTCTCTAGCGACTCGGTACAATATGAAAATGTTATCTTGAGTCACAACCGGATATTGTGACGCATAATAATATAGTTAATTATGTTAACAAATTTGTCGACCAGAGGCCGTAATCGGATTACAATTCTTTTTTTTTTAGTTTGTCCGTTATTGCGATTATTTTGTACACGACTGTACCTATTTCTATAAAGATCTATACATATAATAAGAATGTAAATCTAACTTAAATAGATTTTAAACATTTTTAGAAATGTTAAAATACTGCTAAAGTACTGCTTTCACGATAAAACCTCAACAGGAAAGTCATAAAGAATATCTTCGAGTAACTGTTACGGTCTATGCCGTAACGCAGACTGCAAGCAGCCTTCACCCCCCACGCCTGCATGCGACTTGACACGTGAGGACACCCCGCGAGCCCCAAACGCGTCGACTCACCCCAACCACCCGCACCGAAACATCACCCTCGCGCGCCTATGCACGCGCCCCACTGAACACTCGGGCTTAAGCGAATGGGCCTCGGCGGGGGCCACCTCCTGGGGCCCACATTGTGGTGGAGGGCGCCCGAATCAGGGTGGGGACCCAGATGAAATATCTGGACCTCACCATGGACGGGCGCTGGCGGTTCGAGCCCCATTTTGCAGGGCTCGAACCGCGAATTGCTGGGGCAGCGGCAGCACTCGGCCGGCTGCTCCCTAATATAGGGGGGCCGGGCGCCGGCTGCCGCCGACTCTACATGGGAGTCGTGCGGGCCATGGCCGCCTACGGGGCACCGGTTTGGGCCGACGCCCTCGGTGCCGCCAACGTGCGCGCGCTCCGTAATGCGCAGAACGGTGTCCTCGGCGGCAGCCTTCACGCTCGCCGGCTCCCTACCCTGGGAGCTGGAGGCAGGAGTTCTCGCCGCCGTGTACGAATTCACGGCGGCGAGGAAACGAATTGGGGAGCTTCCGGCTCCCATGGAGGTAGAGAGGGAGAGACGGCGTCTCAGGGAGGACGCCATCGAAAGGTGGATGCAGGACTTGGCGGACGCGCGCTTCGGGACGTACACCGTTGGCGCCGTCCGCCCGGTCCTGCGAGACTGGATAGGGAGGGAGTTTGGCTCCCTGACGTTCCGACTGGTGCAGGTGCTCACCGGACACGGTTGTTTCGGGCGGTACCTGCACCGGATCGCACGCAGGGAGCCGACCGCCGCCTGCCACGAGTGCGGCGCTGACGAAGATACCGCGCAGCACACTCTGTCTGAGTGTGCTGCGTGGGGGGTACAGCGCCGCATTCTGGCGGCGGTGGTAGGAGTAGATTTGTCGCTGCCGAGTGTGGTTTCGGCCATGCTCGGCAGCGAACAGGCGTGGCGAGCAATGGCCTCCTTCCGTGAGGAGGTCATCTCTCAGAAGGAGGCGGCGGAGAGGGCCCGTGAAGCAGACACGCTGAGTGGCCGTCTCCGCCAACAGAGGACCGACAGGAGGAGGCGGCGCTTTGCCCAACTCCTCCTGCCACCGTAGCCGGACCTGAGGGGATGGGCCGGGGGGCCATTTCTTCATTGCACAGGTCCGGCGGACGAGGGGGGGCAGCCGGTGTGTGCCCGGTCTGCTCCTCTGTAGGTAGGAGCCCGGCGGTCACCTTCCGCCGGGCGGACCGTGGGGGCGGCTCTACAAGGTTGATTAGCTTGTTCGATCACTTGCCGCCCCCACAAAACGGTCTGTCGGTACACCGTGGGGTTTTAGTCTGTGCGAGTCAGACATAACCCACCCTCTCCCCCGGGAGGGTGGCGTATCCATAAGGGATTTCCCCACGATAAAAAAAAAAAAAGCTCAGATAGATCGCGAATTGCATGTATCAGGCAACAGCCAAAGCCGAGGTGTGCCATGCATCCTTGAGCTAGTTATCAAAATAAAATCCGCTGAGTGCCGTAAGCGCTCGCCTTAGTAGCCCGGTGAAGCTGTTAAGACCCTGCTAGGTCAATAGCATAGTCAGTTCGAAAAAAAAAAAGTGATTTTATTAGTCACTGCTTTCTTTATATTACCGAGTCGCGGACACAGCTAGTATATACTATGGAATTGAATATCTTAAATATGTTTACAAAAAAATTATCATCTAAGAATAACCCAAAACAAACATTTTTATCTTTTACATATATTTTTAATTCAGCACATCATTTCGATGAATGCCTAAAAAAATATTACAAATTTAAAATAATTGTTATTTGTACCAGACACGTAGCTTTCTTGATTTCGATGAACTGTAAATATCGAGGCATAAAAGATATGGAGCTAAATCGCACATTACACCCGTGCAAAACCTTGGCGGGTCGCTAGTCAAAATAAAAATGAACATCAAAAAACTCACAACACCAAATAGCAATTTAAATTAGGTATAATGCAAATAGAATGTACGAATATATACATATATATATATTATTTTGTACAGTGATAACTTGTTACGACGATACGGTATGACACATGACTATAAATAAACAAAAACAGAATCTGTGTCCAATATATTTATCTGCGAAGTTCTCATAGTGCATCATACATAATATCTACGGTGATAAACAGAGGCCAAAATGTTAAACTCACCTTCGACCTATATTTGCTTATAGATAGAAATCAAATTTCTTTTGTATATTAGATAGCTTCGCTGTGTATAAAAACAAAAAAAAAAAAACTAATTTAAAAAATACAACGAAAAACGACGCGATGGTATCAGGCGGTCACTCGACTATGTACTGACCGCGCCCGACGTTGCTTAACTTCGGTGATCGGATGAGAATCGGTGTTTTCAACACTCTACCCGACACAGTGTTTACCCCCACCACTTTTCGTCACACGGAAAGGATGTTGATGAGAATTGAAGTTTCACTTCAAAAAAATTGCAAGGTCTAGAACCAACATCGAAAAATGCGGCATCAAATGGCCATATGCCGCAAAAGAATTGAATTTTCAGGATATAATTACATATACCTATTATAGACTAGCTGTGCTTGCGACTACGTCCGCGTGGTACCTAATGTAAAAAAAACAGTAACTAGTGACATCATCTCAATGTATTAAGTCCATTTACTGATCTACTTTTCTCTCGTACTTAAGTCGCGTCGTCATTCAAATTCAATAACTTTTGACAGAGTAACCGATTTTAATGTAACAAACACTAAAGGTTACCCGAGGATATGCTATATAATTTCCTTGAGATTATTTATCATAAACGGTGTACTTTAGCAGTTATACTTCTACAAACAAACAGACAATAAGTCTTAGGGTGTAAGTGGTGTCGAATAACATCATAAGACTTGTGACACCCAAGCCAACCTCACCCGCACATGGTGCACTCTGCTGAGTAACAAACGAGGCAATGGCGAAAGCGGGGTCGTAGGGTTTAACAGCCTGACTAGGTCGCAATCATGGCGAATATATGGCGAAAAAGCCCGCCATAGTGTTTCACATTTGAGGGTCGCGTTTCGAGATCAGCCTGTGCATATCCAGCTTCTCGCAGGCCGACATGACAGTCATGAAAATTGTTTGGTTCGTTCACAGAAACTATGGCATTCTAATTGTGAGCCACCTTTTGTTTCCATTTCTTCATTACATTACAATATAAATACATATGAGGGCTACTGAGGCATATATGATTAGTACACATATATATCTCACCAAGTTCTATACGTATGAATATGTAACTTAGCTTAGGTTAACTCGGTTATTCCACGGGCCTCGGAATGCGCCGTCTAGAGGATCCCAGATTCACGTGGGAGGCGAGTCCATCGGTATCGGGTCGAGGATGAGATATCTGGGTCTCCTCCTCGATAGCCGGTGGACGTTCGAGGGACACTTCCGGCAGCTGGCTCCCCGTTTAATGAGCACAGCGGGCGCGCTTGCCCGCTTACTGCCCAACCTGCGGAGGCCCCATTCCATCTGCCAGAAGTTGTACATAGGGATCGTGTGGTCAATGGGGTCAATGTATGGGGCCCCCGTGTGGGCGGACGGCCTGACGGCCACCAGCATCGCCCACCTGCGCAAATCGCATAGCGCGATGGCCGTCAGAGCCATACGCGGATACCGCACGATCTTCTACGAAGCGGCCTCCTTATTGGCCAGATCCCCACCCTGGGACCTGGAAGAGAGAGCCCACGCGTCTCTACCGTATACGAGTGGAGGTGCTGGAGCGAAGACGCGATTAAAACCCGCCTCTCCCTGAGGAGTCTACTATCTTGACCCACTCAGGCCGCAGAAGGCTCCCCTTATGAGGAGCCAGCACCTGTCAGGTGAGCAGACGCAGTGCTGTAGGCATTTCTTGGTCTCCGGCTAAATAGGTGCAAGGAGGCACCATGGGGTTTAAAAAAAAAGGTTAACTCGGTTAGGTCGCGAATTGCATAAACTAGGCAACAGCCAAAGCCGAGGTGTGCCGTGCACCCTTGAGCTAGTTGACAAAATTAAATCTGCTGAGTGCCTTAAGCGCTCGCCTTAGTAGTCCGGTGAAGCTTTTAAGGCCTCACTAGGCCGATAGAGTTACCACTTAATTACAGAAAAACGTAATATGTAGTTTAGAATAAAATTCCTGTACCTACCAGAAATAGCCACATCAAAATCTGTTTACCCATTTCCGAGCTTAGCCCACGCAAACAAACACTTTCATTTCGTTTATATGCATTTCAATTGAAATTACAAAAACAAACAAAACCTTTAAGCTACAACATCTACAAAATATATGCTTGTGAATCAGAGGAGAGAAACTAACGTTTAGTTCATTTAAATATATTCATCATAGAATATTAAATATTTATATGTGTACATTACGTCATACTTGCTGCACAATTATTTCGAGCGTTGTATCAAACAATTAACAGTTCTATCCAATCTGTTATAAAACAAAAAGTATAATTACTAACTACTAGACATCGCATATTTCTTAAACTAACGCCAGTCTGTTAAAAAAAATGTTAGTTTAGTTTGATCTTCCTTTATACATTTTCCCCCTACCACTAAAACCCCACGGTGTACCGTCAGACCGTAATTGTTGGGGCGGCAAGCGATCGAACTTAGCTAATCTACCTTGTTGAGCCGCCCCAACGGTCCGCCGTGCTCCTACCTATAGAGAAGCAGACTGGGTACATACCAGCTGCCTCCCCTCGTCCACTGGACCTGTGCTATAAGGAGATGCCCCCCTGGCCCGTCCCCTCAGGTCCGGCTACGGTGGCGGGAGGAGTTGGGCGAGCACCGCCTCCTTCCGCCGGTCCTCCGTTGGCGGAGAGGGCCACTTAGAGGGTCTAACTCGCGGGCCCTCTCCGCCACCTGCTTCTGCGAGATGACCACCTCGCAGAAGGAGGCAATTTCTCGCCACGCCTGTTCGCTGCCGAGCATGGCCGAAACCACACTCGGTAGCGATAAATTCTCTCCTCCGCCGCCACCAGAATGCGGCTAGCCTAGATATGTTTACCTTGTTAGACTGAATTTGCGAAGAATATACACTAAATGAGCCAAGTTATATTCAGTAAACAACAAGAGGGGTAAGAATTTAACCACCAACCAACCGCATGATGATAAACCTCTTACGAGTGAATCTCTTTTGTCTCCTTTCAGAAAAGCTAAATTTTCTCTAGCTTACAACATACTTTCAGGCAAGCAAGTCTCTCAATGTTCACATTGTATTGTTGTATAGTGCAGCCTATATCATGCTAAGATAAAAAAAAATGTAAACATATCAATCAATGAAGCTGCCTTCTCATAAACAATGAGATTAAAGGCACAATATAACTACGTAAATATGTCATCCTGATAAGTAAAATCACTCGTATGAAAGTATTACAAAAGACACATCTGTATGACAGTTCTTTGTTACATATCTATAACGGAATTTTTATTTCCCAATCTGCCTAAAGTGCAATAAATAAGTAAAGAATAGTACTATGTTAAGTAAGTTAAGTCTTTTAACAAACTTGAGAGATGAGTTGTTCTACTTAACATGCTTGAAAATAAATAAAAACAATGAAGATCTATATAAATAACAGCAAATTTTTTATTCAACCATGATTCCGAGACAAGTATCTTATATTTAGTTTAGTATAGGTGACCCAAGATTTATATCCTGGTTTGGCAAAAAGCCAATAATTTACTAAATAGTAAATACAAGTCATTGGACAAACAATATAATTGGTGACTTCATATGCCATACAATTTGCAAAACATCCAAGGAGGAATGGGATATACACTGGATATAACTGGTTAATAATCCATGATACAAAAGGCTAAGAGCCTACCACCTAGATTCTACTACCACGCCAGTAGGTTTTACATCCACTGACTCATATGTCTTAAAGAATATATTGGATATGGAGAGTATGCACAGGAATTACATAACATAATTCCACCATCCCCATTCCATAAGAGGATGACTAGACTCCATGAGGGTTTCCACTCTTACGTGGTCGATATTCCTGTAATTCGTACGACGCAATTACGGCTAAGGAGTGGAATTCACTCCTGTCATCTTATAACTTGGGAGTCTTCAAAACTAGAGTGAACAGGCGTCTAGCGGGTAAGCGCGAGACATCATCGGACACATTGTCACTTACCATCAGGTGAGATTGTTACCAAGAGTCTACCTGTTGCACATTTAAAATAAAAACTAGTTCTGAAGATGAGTGACGAGTTTGGTAAATTATATTGAAATATAATTATAATATAAAAACATATAAATGGGAAATGTAATAAATGAATAAGTTCAGAATATGTTACTGTAAAAAAAATTCATACTAGGAAAATAATAAGGTTATTTGATAATGGTTACCAGAAAAAACCAAGATATTACATGTAAGACTTGTAAATGTATTTATTTAGTGCTTAACATGTAAATAATTAAACAGATGTTCGCTATATACATGATCATTCCCTCAATACGTGTTCATTGTATATACAAGTGTTTTACTGTACATGAAGAAACTGTAGTACATATTTTCGGGTAATATCTTGTAATGTTTTTGGAACTATGAATTCATTAATAGTTACTTTATTCCTAAACTAGCCTCTGGCTGTGACTTTATCCGTGTGAAATAGTTACGTTGGATCGGATTTATGCTAACACGCAGTAGAAGCTCTCAAGAGGAAATAAATGCTCGATTTCGAAACGTTTTTCAATGGGGCTCCACTCCTATTAGTCTTAGTGTGATGGTATAAAGCCTATAATCTTCCTCGGTAAATGAGCTATATAACACTGTAAGAATTTTTCAAATCAGACCAGTAGTTCGTGAGATTACCCTCTACAAACTCACAAACATTACCTCTTACCTACCTACATAGCGGGCCCGGCAGATGTTGTCCCGCCCTGATTGTGAAAAAATCCCTGACTAATTATATATTAAAACGTTCCTCGTCAATCACTCTATCCACCGGTGAAAGCCGCATGAAAATCTATTTGGTACTTTTTGAGTTTATCGCGAACAGACAGACAGACAGACGCGGTAGGGGACTTTGTCCTTTATCAGGATAGAAATAATTAGGATATCTTTATTATTAATTGATGTAAATGATTTCTAGGTTATAATGTAACCTTTGATTACAATAACACAAGAGGTACCAGCAATAGGTGGCAGATTTCAGCTTACAAAAGATAGTTTCAAGTATTCCTAATAGCAATAACATGTAATTGCAAAATATCTCTCATTACAGACATTAACAATGGTAAACACAGTAATGGAGTTTTTGGCGGGATCTTAGTTTCTATGTATTGGCGTTTATATTTTATTCATAATGTTATTTTACTCTATATTTTGTAAAATTGGTGGTGTTTTAGGTGATATGGTTGTTATTATGCACAAGTATGGGTAATAAAACAGCGGAGCATGGATTCTAAGATGTCACAAAAAATCAATGAAAAGTTCTACAAGGCGGCCACCATTTTGTTAGAACATTGAAATTATCACAAGGAACTTTACTATTAATATATATAATATTACCTACTCTACAATGGTAGTAATAATCTAGAAGATTGGTTGCTAAAAAGAATACTAAAAAAAATAGTAATGGCCCTTTCAAACTACATAGATTATCAACAAACAAACCCAATTGGAATGGAATAAAAATAAATGTACAATATTATTTAAATAAGTTCAAAAATAGAAGCTCATTTATCAATAGACTATACTAGACTACTAACGAATACAATTATTGCATATACCTAGAAAACAACAGATAATAATATATATTTTGTAAAAAAAAAAGTTGATTATATAAACATTACCAGAAGTTGTTTTTGTTTTTTCCTTATGCATATATCTTTTAATAGAGTTGTAATAATTTTAATAGTGGATATAAAAAAAACATAGTAGCGTACGAGAGTCATCCACAATCATCGTAAAATAAGAAAAATGTAATCATATTAAACCGAGTTGCGTAAATTTAAGTTTAGTATTAAAAAGGATATAAATTATGATTGGCACGGCTTGGGCTACTTTCCCCACTTCTTCATCTGTCTGCATAATCTTCTTGATTCGCCCCTACAAACAATGTCATGATATCACCAATCTCAAAAAATAATTTATGAAAACAATACATATTTTTTCAGTTTTCAAAGGGTTTTTGTTCACTTTTTAACTTACGGCTGGAAATCTTGCATTGTATTTTCTCTTTTTGGACGGCATTGTGGCAATCCATTCACTGTAACTCCAATAAAATTATAAAATTTGTTCACTTTTCCATCAGAACTTAACACTTCTCGCGCATTTTTGAGGTTATAAAAGGGAGACATTCGCAGCCTACTTCATTTATATACGAAACTGACAGTTCGTTACGTTTTTTATAACACTGTTAGAACTATTATTAAAAATTAAATATATTTTAACAAAAATAAAATGTGAAAATAAATAACTATTTTCTTCAATTAGGTATGGTGCTATGAGTAGCGAGATATTTATTTAAATATTTAACGTTTTACATAAAATCAGGATAAATACAATCTACATTTTTTTAATAGTATAAAAACATAATAGAATAGTTATATTTTATTCTAGAACATTTTTACAGTGTTTATGTGTATATTTTGAATGTTGGGCAAAGGTTGGCTTTGTTGTCGGCGTCGGCGTTTATTATTCTCATTCTCACTCTTTTTTGGCTTATATGACTAGAGTAGATTTAAATGTCATTGCTGTAGGCTTAAACAATACGTATTCAATATTCTGCGAGCAAGTGGCATTGGTAATTTAAAAAAGAAGAAATAAAATGGCGTCGTTATCGAGGTGTGTGGTGTATTTTTCCGAAATAAAGTTATTTTCTTAAAATATTACTGTTATCAAAGTTTATCTATATTATTATACACAGATTTTTAAAGATACAGTTATACATATTTTTTTGTGTATAAATGTTATTATCCTAAAAATTTCAGGTTTAAAATAAATTCTGTTACCATGGTTGTAAACATTGACGGATTTTTGGTTATTGATACAAATCTTTTCACAGCTTACTGCCTGCTCCTACACAACAAGTTTGGGACAGAGATGATGAACTGAAAGCTAAACGAGTGGGAAGCGCACTGGTGGTTTCACAGACCAGCGTCCCCCCATACGGACAGAGGAAAGGATGGATACCAAGAGCGGAAGAGGACTTTGGAGGTATTACTTTTCGTTGGACTGATTACTGAGATTAACACAAAATTTATGATCCTAATGACTATTTTTCCCGCGTATACACGAGAACACAAGGTGTACATGGGATTAAAAGTATATTGCATCCCAGTACGTTAGTGGTATCCGCCGCTAAATACGAACCCGTGCCAAACGCTGCGCGTTGTAAAAGACGGCCGCGACATATTTTTACCGACCCTCCCGATGTAATAACGGCGGTGAACAATCAGTATCAGCCTGTCTCCAAACAGAGCGTGCTCACGCCCATGCCCGCGTAACCACAGATCACGCTGTGGTCTGGAGGTAAATTTCGCTCCCGCACACCAGACTAGGCCCCCCTCGGCAGCGGCTCAAGCCTAGGTCCGTTCCCTCGGTGTGAAGCCCTTGAGTACGCTGCTCGCGTATCCGATACGAAATATATATAAGAGTCATTGAGGTATGTATGCTCGGTACACATATATGTTTCAACAACTCATATATGTATGAATAGTTACCTTCGCTTAGGTTAGCTCAGATAGGTTGCAAATTGCATGTATCAGGCAACAGCCAAAGCCGAGGTGTGCCGTGCACCCTTGAGCTAGTTGCCAAAATAAAATCGGCTGAGTGCCTTAAGAGCTCGCCTTAGTAGTCCGGTGAAGCTGTTAACACCTTGCTTGGTCAATAGCATAGTCAGTTCGAAAAAAAAAAGAAAGTATATTGCTAGTGGAAAAATTATTTCATACACTCCATAAAATATATTACTATCAAAATCTGAAGTGATTTGTGAAGTATTAAATGCACCGCGCTCGTGTTATTTTTGTCGCTAGTTTAACCTAACCAAACCAAAATAAAAGAGCAACCAGAGGAGAAAAAAAAGGGAAATACTATCTTAACTCTATATCAACCCATTTTCCACGTGAATCTTATTGAATAAATTGTTTTAAAATAAAGTCTTGGAATCTAAAAGTGTTTTAAAGGGCTGCATTTGAAATTCACATCTTGATATAAAGATTGAAGGAGATTGGAGCAGCCGGAGAAGGGGTGATTTCTATATTCTATTGGTAATTTTGTATATTAGCAACTTAATTATTTTTCAGTTAAAATAAAACATTTTTGTCTCGGTTTGGTTAGGTTAGGTTGCGAAAAAAATTATGAGAGCCGGCCGTGGGAGCGGTTTGTGAGCACCATTTAATACACAAGTACCATCAATATCCGTATAAATAGTCCACAGTCTTAGAATTCAATATCTCAACTCTGCCCTCCCAATACATCCTTGATAGTTTAATGTATGTCTGTAAAACTTCCTTAGCTAGATTTTCTAAGTTGGGTGTTATTAGAATACTAGCGGTAATGAAAAATTAGCTATCTCGTTTTTTAGACTTGGTGAGACTAGTAAAATATTTTCCTAATTAAAAAATAAGGTCCCATAGCACTTCAGTAATTTGCTGGATAGTCAGTTAAAGTATCATGTCCAGCCAGTTTTAATTGCAAAAGGCATATTATTTTAAAACAATGGCTTGTAATATAAATAAAAAATGATAAACTAGATTCAGTTTCTTGACAGGCCTCTTCAGTGTTTTCTGGACTGGTGGTGGTAGATTTTTTAAATATCCATAAGCTCTTCCTTCTTTCCTTTCCTTCCTTTCTTCCTTCCTTACTAGGTAAATTAAATTGAACATTTTTGATTTTGGATATCATCTATATAGTTAAGGTTGTTTAAAACCTGTAAGTTGAACTCCAATAACGGATCAGCAAACAAATAGGCATTAGAAATGAAGTTCTTTCAAAGAAAATTACTAATTATAATCTATTAGCAAATCTCTTATGGTTATTAGTGTTAATTTCAATATAAAAATTGTTATAACACTCAGGGATATTGTAGTTTTTTATTAGTAAAATATTTATCTGAATGTTTAGTTATTTTTGTTTAACGGAATATCCAAGGTAGCCAAAATAGTGGCTTCATACCTAGTTCTTATCTTATCAATGGGTCTAACCACCTGCACTAGGTCACAACCTATTGTTCTGAGCTCCTTTTCCTATAACACTGGACTTGGTGATAATATGGTGATTAGCTAGAATTTGAAAGCTTAGTCTTTCACTTAGGCAATGTTGAATTTTATTACATACATATGTAGATGTAAGTCTTTGGATAAATATTACACTTCTTAGATATTAGCATTAATAACAGTTATTGGAATTGCAATGTAATTTCGTCCTTGCGTTCGTGTATACAGCAGTTTGGCAGAAAATTAGTGCTGCAATTGTCACACTTGCAAGCCTGCAGTTTTATATGCTGAACTCTATATTATTTAACATTTCATTATTCTACATTTTAAGGGGTTAAAGAAGGTTGTACACTAAATAGAATGTCATATATTTGTATAATTACAGATGGAGGGGCTTTTCCCGAAATACATGTGGCCCAGTATCCCCTGGGAATGGGTATGAGAGGAAAAGAGAGTACATCCAACGCTCTTGCTGTACAACTTGACGAGTCTGGAAGAGTGAAGTATTCTGCTATAGCAAGACAGGGCCACAGTGCTAACAAGGTAGTGTTGTTATTTATCTATATATAGCAGGACTGCTTAGTCGCCAGCAATATTTTTACAGTATAATCATTAAGTCAATTCTCATTATAAATCAATTTAATATTTTTTAAATTATGCTAATTATTTGACCTAATTATCTCATGAAACGCAAAACTGATATACACTCAACATAAGCTGATTTACACTAAAACGAACTGGTGTAATAATAAGGAAAGCAATGAATCCCGCCCGCGTCCCCACCTCGACCCGCGCCCCGCTTCCCATTCGACCGTGCGGCGTTCCCACGATAAGCAGCTACGTAATGATTAGACCTTGAAATCGCCCTTTTCAGGTTCATCGAACCTAGATGTGATTTTATTTCCCATAGTTTTAAAAGTTTTTGTTAGTAAATGTTTTGATATTATTATTATATGTTAAATGTGACCATGAACTACCACAGGATTGAAGGATTTGACCCTTTAAACATTCACCTGGTATACTGTTTTTTTAAATGCTCTATAGGTTTGTAGCTACGCTTTAGTGTGTTTGCCCTCCCATTCATATATAGACAAGTGAACAAACACTGCGAGTTAATTAACCTAGAGTTAAGAGAAGCAGAAACAAGAGTCACAAACTGGTTATTATCTATGACATACCAGGAGACTGAAAATGTTCTTCACATTCTCTCTTAAACAGACGCAGGATATGAAGATAAATATAGTTCTAAGGACAATTTATATATCTACCTACACTTATTTACTTTGTGTTTGTGTTTAGTTATTAATACTGCGCAAATTTAACGGTTTTTATATATATATACATAAGTTTTACATTCTATTAATCTCTTTCATCCAATAAGTAAGCCACTAACGGCACTAACAGCTTATACATTATGTAACGTAGTTTTGAATGATTACCCGCGACACAGGATTCAGTTCCTAGTGCGGGAATCTACAGTTATTTGTATGCCATGTAACATCATTTTGTTAAATAAATACTTTTTGTTTGTTTGTTTGTTTGTTTTTTGTTTGACCACAATCTCCACCGGTGTTAAATAACTATGTGGTCTTAGATGGTACACACACTAAATCTAGAGGTGACTGACTCTCAAGCGCAACTGTTGGAACACACCAACTGCTGCTTGGTGACAGATTTTATTTTGATAGAATTTTTTTGACAGAAGAAAATTGGCGATATTATGTTTCATTTCATTTATTTATTATATTCCGCTAATTTGTTTGCTAAACATCTGAAAATAACAATATAATTGAGCAGTATTCGTTGTTTTTTTAAGAATCCTACTGTCTATACTAATTAATTTTGAGAAAAATGTACACTTACGAATATAGTTGTGCTTTATATACATTGTATGGTCTAAAATTATTTATTGTAGTGCTATTATTCAGGGGTAAAATGAGAAATTTATTTGCACATATTAAACACCTAAGAATGTCATGTTAAACAGATAATTTCAATAAAAAAAATTTGTATTTTGTTAATAGTACCTCTTTATTATTTCAGATCATTTATACAAAACTCACAGATTTGTTACCATCGGAAGTATTAGCTGAAGACGATCCCACACTTCAAAAACCTGATGAGGAAGATGTCCAGGATATCACTGAGAAGACAAAGCTAGCGTTAGAGAAACTGACAAATGCTAAAATTTCAGCTGCAATGCCAGTTAAAGCTGCACCGAAGGCTGTTAGTTAATACATTTTATTATCTATTATCGTGCTACTGATATACCTGTGTGATGAAGCTTCCGTTAAAGCGGTAGATTAAAGTTCCCACATTTCTGTAAAAAAAATTTTATTGTATCTCGGCAATATGACTGCATTATATCTGATGGTAAGCAAAGTACAATCCAAAAACAATGGCGATCACCGAGTGACACACTCTCTATCGCCGGTCGCCGCTGTCATGCCGCCCTGCGAACAACTGGATATGCACAGGCTGATTTCGAAATGCGACCCGCAGAAGCGAATTACTATGACGGGCTTTTTTGCTATATACATGGTGTTTGCGACCCAGTCAGGCTGTAAAACCCTACCACCACGCTATCACCATTGCCTCGTTCGTTATTCAGCAGGGTGCACCACGTGCAGGTGAGGTTGGCTTGGATGTCTCGAGTCTTATGATGTTATTCGACACCCTTTACACCTCAACACAGTTATAACTTAAAATTAGCAATACCTAAGTTTCTTTGATGTCCTTAAAAATTGCAGTTCCAATTATCATATTGGGATTATCCTAGTGTCATCCCTCACCTGAATTTATTGGAACCATAGATAAAACAGATGATACAGGGAGATATGGAAGTACCATAACAATTATAATAATATTATTTTAAAGATTATATTCGCATGTGAACACTAAATTTGTTATTAATGGCTCATGTTAGAAGAATTTTGAACTGGCTAAAATGTATGAACAAATGATACTTCCTTCACATACATAATTTATTTATTGATTTGTATATATATTTTTATGTTATAGTAGTTTAGTGGAGTTTTGGTATTCAGGCAAATTCAAAGCATTAATTTTGCTTGAATTTTTTTTTAACGTATATTGAAGAAACTAGAGTTATATAATAAATCTTCTAAACTATATCATGTCATAAAGCAAATATAAATTAATAATTAGTATAATCTGTGGTAGGACTCCATGTGTAGCTATTTTTACTGTATCTATCTGTATTGTCCTATGGACTATCCTGCTGTCCCATTATCAAGGATAGTGGACTTGCTCGTTCACTCATTAATAGATTTAGGTAACTTCTAACTACTCTAACCGCACAGGAATTGGTTCTGAAGTAAAGCTGCTATTATCTATGGCTGCTTGACGACAGGCTTCCAACTTGCGGATGGTAGATAGCTAGGCAGGTATATAAAAAGGCCTACCAATCATAGTGATATGATTATATCATGTTTTTTTTAAATAAAAAAGGTCAAAAATACTTTATTCAGTGTAGGCCCTAATAACGCGCTTATGAACGTCAAAACTTCCACCGGTTCGGACAAACAACCCATCGAGAAGAACCGGCTAGAAACTTGATCGCGTACATCTTTTTAACATATATATATAATTTCTTACATTTTCTTGTATAAAAATGGCTGTAAATTCATTAAATATTATTGGTCGGATAACTTTTTTTTATGAGTCAATTCTTTTTTTCTTCCTACTTTTGGCGGTTTGCTCGAAAAATTAAGAGATTTTTTTTTTCAAAATACCTTCTGGTGGACCACAAAAAAAATTAAGACTATTTTAAAGAGCGTGAAATTCCCCACAAGTTCCATCAAACCGATTTGCACTATTGTAAAAGCAGGGTAAGCATTAGAAATTTGAAAAAAAAAATAGATTTTATTACATGCATTTTGAATGGTAAAAATTTAAATTTAAATTATACGTACTTAAAATTAATATTAAGAGCTCAAACTTGGTGAGAATTTTTTTTTCTATATGTAGATTAATATTTTGCATGAGCAACGAAAAAAAAAAAAATTTGCGGAAATGAACCACCCTAATCATTACATAGTATAAAACAAAGTCCCCTACCGCGTCTGTCTGTCTGTCTGTTCGCGATAAACTCAAAAACTACTGAACGGATTGTCATGCGGTTTTCACCAGTGGCTAAAGTGATTCATGAGGAATGTTTTGGTATACAACCTGCCAACGATTTTTTTATGGTCAAGGCGGGACCACGTCTGCCGGGCCCGCTAGTATATATATATTTCGAATACATTATACGTTACAATACTGTTTTTAGTGGATGAAGCGAAAGTAGTTTTAGTAGCGATAACAAAGTGTTATTTTAGGACATTCAATCAACTATCACTCTAGAATTCTCAATTTTTTGTTAAAACTAATTAATAAATACAGTTTAATTTGACCACTTATATATTTTACACTAAAATAGAATAAATTATAAATCTACATGAGTTATGTTTTTATATTAGCAGTTTTACAATTGTACTTATTTTTGCTATTTTTACTGAATTTTTAGTGTTACAGTGTTATTATTCCACGGAAGAACACACATTAATGCTGATCTCGTTGATAGTCTGTTGATATTTGCAGGCTCCAGCCCAGTACATAAGGTACACGCCGGCGCAGCAAGGTGGCGCCTTCAATTCCGGTGCTAAACAGAGGGTTATTAGGTTTGTCTTTTGATATTTTAAATAATTACACTTCTATTTTTCCAATACTGTAGATTTTTAACGAAATATATCTGGAATCATCCATTCCGTTGATGTCTTTATCTATAACTAACCGACCCGTGCCCACTTCGTTGGGCGGTAATAGGCATTATCAAGCTACAACTTTTTTCTAGAATTCAATCATATATGTCTCTTATCGTTAAGGCAGCGTTCGTAAGAAACGTTTTACCATTTTTTCTCCGACTCCCTGGATATTACCCCCTACAACCTAACAAACTTTACCTCTTTATGATATTAGTATAGATAATATAATTAGTTAATAGCTTCTTCCCGTGACTTCGTACGCGTGGAATGGTTATTTTGCGCTAAAACGCAGCGGAAGTTCTAAAAAGGAAAAAATACCCCGATTTTGCAACATTCTTCATTTCTGCTCCGCTCCTATGGGGCTTAGCGTGATGATATATAGCCTATAATCTTCCTCGATAAATGAGCTATATAACACTGAAAGAATTTTCCAAATCGGACCAGTAGTTCCTGAGATTACCCCTTACAACGTCACAAACTTTACCCCTTTATAATATTAGTATAGATCATTCAATTATTAATAATATTAAAGGCAGTGAAAGATAATTATGTCCATCACATTGTATAATACAGTTTTGTGATTTTTTTATCCATGCAATTTTGTAATACTTGATTAGTTTTGATTGAGGAAGGCGTTATTAAGACGTTACTTTACACTTCTGCTTGGATTCGATGTCTCACTGCGAACTAAAAACGTTTGATCGTGTAATTTTGTTTTTTTTTTTTTTTTATATATATTTACAGTTACAATTAGTGTCAACCGCTAACCGAGGACGCGTTTTTAACTCTTTTTGTCGTATCAAACGTTTTCTCTTGCAGCGAGACATGGTAGCAGCCAATCAATTGCAGACGAAAGTCCAAAGTAACGCCTACCATAATATTTACTTTGATAAATTTTCACATTTCCCGTAATTCAACGCCCTTAAAATCTAATGCAGGCTAGTGGGCTTAATAATTTTAATCTGTACTAGTTGACGCCCGCGACTTTGCCCCTTTTTAAATAGTTTTATTTTATGGGAACTACTGAGTTTTACCTAAATTGTAATTTTACTATTGTTATCTAAAAATGAAAAGGATGGTAGCCCATTCATGCTGTAAAAATTCAATTACTTGTCAGTAATAGACCTGAGAAAAATTATTCAGCCGTTTTGAAGATCGACAAGGAGAAACGATAGTGACTTTAATATTATTGAAAAGTTTTTGGATTTTCTCTCAGGATGGTGGAAGCCCAGGTGGATCCGATGGAGCCACCTCGGTTCCAAATCAACAAGAAGATACCTCGGGCGGCGCCTTCTCCACCAGCTCCGGTACTGCACTCGCCGCCGCGCCGCGTCTCCGTCAAGCAGCAGAGGGACTGGAAGGTACCGCCCTGTGTCTCGCATTGGAAGAATGCAAAAGGTACTACTATACAAATTACACCATTCTTTGATACATTCGTTCTATATATCAGGTGTGGCCAACTTTTGTGCATACAAGGTCTACTTTTTATTTTAAAATTGTGTCGCGATCGACCTATTTCTTAGGTAAGGTTTTTATACCGACGTGCACTCTTTTGAGTTTCATGATTTATGGGTAAATAAGCAACATACATGAATATTTGTTTAATGGGTTAAAAGACTTATGTACAAGGGAATTAAAACAACATGACTAATTATTAATAATATCTATACATTGAAACTGTTTAAATTTCAGAATTTAAAGTAATGGGAAGCCTGAGTCTGTATTTCTTTTACTAATTCATTATAAGTTGGAGTATATCCTGACAAGGATAATAACAATGAGTCCTCAGTATGAGAATCGGTCAGGACAGAACGGTGTTTAGTTTTAGTCAATTTTAAATATGAAAATGCCGATTCACACAGGCACTTTCTTATCACTAAGCAGACTTTTCAACCCGTTGAATATATCTACACCTCTAGTCCTCTCTTTCAAAGAAATCATACCCAACAATTCTTCTTTAGTTGTAAAATCTCCACATTGAAGAGAAAAACAAGAGCATCTGTTAATATCGTTGTGTAACTGTTCCTTTAAATTTGAACTTGCGAGTGATCGACCAAAATTGGTCGCGCGATCTATTTGTTGGCCACTCCTGTTATATATTATAGCATTTCACCTATCGTATGTGGGTAAATTTAAAATTAGTATTAAACGCAATAGCATTCAACCTGCAGGCACATATGCCCGTCTCGGTGTATAAGAAATGGTAATCTTAAAAATATTAAACATGCTTGATGAACTAATGGTGGTAGAGCCACGCTGCATCTATTACCGGCTTCAGCATGATTGGGTCGGCTCGTCCGGGGTAGTACCACCCTCTCATAGAAAACCGACGTGAAGTAACAGTGCTTGCATTGTTTGCGTTTCGTTCAGTCAGTGAGAGCACCGGAGGCCCAGCTCCCCTTCCCTCTCCTCTCCTCTACCCTCTCCTCTCCTCTATCCTCTCCCTCCCCTAACGCTTCCCCCCATAGGGTGGCAACGCACTTGCGACACCTCTGGTGTTGTTAGTATCCGTGGACGGTGGTGATCACTTAACATCAGGTGACCCTCCTGTTCGTTTGCCACATATGACATTAAAAAAAAAGATAATGTAACGACACAAATATGCCTTAAACTGCATGAAGATTTCATCATGTGATTTCGTTGAAATAGTTGAGTAATCGATGTGAACAGGTTACACGATACCGCTGGACAAGCGGCTGGCGGCGGACGGGCGCGGGCTCCAGCAGGTGCACATCAACGAGAACTTCTCGAAGCTCGCGGAAGCGCTGTACATAGCGGACAGGAAGGCGCGCGAGGCGGTCGAGGCGAGGGCGCAGCTCGAGAGGCGGCTCGCGCAGCGGGACAAGGAGAAGAAGGAAGAACACCTCAGGATGTTGGCGCAGAGAGCCAGGGACCATAGAGCAGGTAGGGAAGTTTTATTTTAATTATGTACTATACGGTAAGGGCATAAGAATAGTCGCCGTGGTCCGGTGGTAAATTTCGTTCTCGCACACCAGAGACGGCCCCCCTCGTCAGCGGCTCAAGTCTAGTTCCATTTCCTTGGCGTGGAGCCCTTGAGTACGTTGCTCGCGCGATACAGTGACACTAAAATCTCAATCACTAGCTTAACAACATAACACAGATCACATACGTCCACGAAGTAGGTACACATATGGTGGAAGGGTCTTATTTTTTCTCTTATTCAAACTGAGTTAACTTAGTTTAGCTTAGTTGTTAGATATATAATGTATGATTTCGTGAGGTACACATGCTGTATCTTACTAATTCCTATATATATATATATATATATATATATATAAATAGTCAGCTTATTTAGATTCACGATGTTGCTTAACAAGGCAACAACCCAAGATGAGGTGTGCCGTGCCCCCCCTGAGCTGGTTGTCAAATACAATCGGCTGAGTGCCTGAAGCGCTTGCCTTAGTAGTCCAGTGAACTTATAAAGACCTTACAGGCCAATAGCATAATCGGAACGAAAAAAAAATAACAGACCACCCACATACTTAACCACCAGTCATAGTGACTTGGTGTGTCTCGTTCCCGGATAAGTCATCATTATTCAGTATTAAAGTGGCGTGATAAGGGTCTGGATCTGTTTGTGTGATCTGTGGTTACTATTTCTGGCTGCTAACACTTAAAATTAACATATAAGTTTTTTCTAAATTTATTAATCATCGAAAATCATATTATTTCCTTTGTTGTATTCATACCCAATGTGCGAACATCGTCAATATGAAATCTTTTTACTCGAAGCTCATATCGCTTACGTTCGCTGCACCAATCACAGGTGTCGGTTTTTTAACCAATCCATTCATGGCTTCCTGTGATGCTGCATTCACAGAGTACGTTATATATATAGAGGGCGCACTCGTTCTTTCCAATCAGCGCCTCTATAATACGAGTTTCGAACTAATATCTTTTGGTTATAAATGTACATTTATAGCTACGTATGTATGCATACAGCGGTACTGCGTAAATCGTATACAAGTTTTTTATCATTTTTATTTGTAATGAATATATTCATCGTACCCCCAAGGCAAATCTAAATCCTAGTATGTATATGCATGCAGAAGTCAATGTTTATATTATAAGTAGATACGAAGATAGATAAAATTATTTGTGGGAGGCATGAAAATTTAAGGGAGCACACTCTCGTAACAGATACGTAAACAAATTGAATGAAAACAAATATTTGAAAGTTGTCAGTTTGAAATGTCAAAATTAATTGTCGTCCACCATCTTTTGTTATCAAACTTGCCAAAAATATATATATGTCAGTGCCATCTAGGGAGTGGATTGATAACCAAAGATAGACGAGCCTTTTCCATACAAATCCGATTCTGAGAAGTACAAATAGCGTGGTCTAACATACATTATTGTGGCTCGAGACCCCACAACGTCGTCGCATAAACAACGGACCTTTTCGCGTAACCAAAGTTCACTACAAAACCAAATTTTGAGTGTGCCACGGTCTATAACACCGAACTTGAGTGTACTGTGTTTAGATGTCACATACGTTACCCGGCTACATGCAGCGGTGAAGCAAAACCGACACAACATAGTAAGTCGTGCATTATATTGTTGAAGTGTTAGCGAGCGTATTCACTACCCAAACGTGCGTATACCCTGTGGTCTGTGCACACCCAAATAATGAGGCATCTTTTTAATATCAATTAACACGACTCAGGACGATAGATATGACACCTTACTTTATATTTAGTAACTGTGGATAACGTTATATTTCAGGAATTCGAGCACCGGATGAAGATCAGGAACCAATAGAACCGGATGAGAGCGGCCTCACAGTCGCCGAGAGGGACAAACTCAGAGCCGAGAGACACAAGGAGAGACAACGCGAGAGGAACCTATCCAGGGCGGCACCAGATAAGAGGTAAATATCTATATCTTCTACTCAACCAAGCTTCATGACATTTGGCATCCTTACATCTTATAAAACAAGGTCCTTTGCTACGTGTGTCTGTCTGTCTATTCGCGATAAACTCAACAACTACTGAACAGATTTTCATGCGGTTTTTACCAATAGATAGAGTAAGTAATGAGGAAGATTTAGGTATAAAATTTGTAAAGTTTTTCTTTTGTTATTAAATCCGTCAGCTAGTGTATAATGAAAATAGGAATCAAAGAGAAATAGAAAAGCAGTCACTAGCAGCAATTGTGTCAATTTTTTAGATTTAGATATGGACGAAGTGTCTGACAATTGAAAATGAAGAGATTCGATCGAAATTTACGAGCTCTATCATTGTATGTATATAGGAAATTATAAATAGTGGTATTTTTGTTGTATTAGGTGTTCTTTTTTCCCCTTTTAGATCGAAATTGGTGAAAGACCGCGAACGGGATATCTCTGAACAGATCGCACTCGGTCTACCGGCCAAGTCTGCGCAGGGAGCTGAAGCCATGTTCGACCAACGGCTCTTCAACAATAGCAAAGGAATGGATAGTGGTGAGTGCTCATTGAATATTTAACCGCTGACTGACTCTTTCTCTTTATCTCTTTTTGCACGACACTGTATGAGTCCTATTATCTGTCTCTTCTTCTTCTTCCTAGCGTTTTCCCGGCCTGGTACCAGGGTCCGCTTTCTTACTATGCTTCCTCCACTTTGCCCGATCTTCGGCATCCTTCTGAGTGAGGTTATTTTCCTTTAAGTCCGCCTTTACCACGTCCAACCAGCGTTTCTTGGGCCTGCCACGAGACCTTGGGCCCTGTACAGCTATGTTGAGGCATCTATTTCCGACGTAGTCTGGAGGCTTATTATCTGTCTGGTGCTTATTAAATAATTGTTAATGTCTATAAATTATTTGATTCATTCATAGAAAAGAACGGTATAAACTGTTGCTGTGGTACTATACTAGTAAACTATTATATAATATAGTCAAATATTAATAGTGTCATAATAATATAGTAATTTATTTCTTCCAAATATACCTACGAAATTCATAATTTATTACGAAATGTCTTTTGACGGGAAATAGAAATGCTATAAATCACAACAACAATGTAATAACTGTTAACTTAGACAAGTGTTAGATAATAGTTATATATAAATAATGTCTATCTGTAAACAAGGGTAAGGAGAGGAGACCCCCTCTTTTGTAATCGAATGTTTTTTTAAGTAAGTGTTGAATGCGTATTTAAATTTTTTCTAATAACACTGATAGTGGTTTCGACTTAGGCGTATTTTTAACCGACTTCAAAAAAAGGAGGAGGTTATCAATTCGTCTGTATTTTTTTTTTTTTGTTTGTTACCTCATAACTTTGGACTGGGTGAACCAATTTTGATTATTCTTTTTTTATTTGAAAGCTGGTACTTCCAGTGTGGTCCCATTTTAATTTGGTACAGTTCCGACAACGGCATCCAGTGCAAAACCGTATAAGTTTCAAATTTGCATTAAGTATGTACACGACAAATAGACGAATAACTCAATATTACGCTAACCGGTTTCGATGATTCATTTTTTATTGAAAAGGATGTACTTCAAGGGTAGTTTGATGAGAATTTGGTTAGGTTCTGATTATGGGATCCGTGACAAAGTAAGAAAACATTCAAGAAACGAGCCTACTCCTTTCTTAAGGACCGGCAACGCATCTGTGTTTCCTCTCGTATCGCAATTGTCCATGGGCGGCCGTGATCACTTACCATCAGGTGACCCGTATGTTCGTTTGCCACCAATATTATAAAAAAAACTCTTCAATTCTTAGGAGCCTATTGTGCTTATGTTCGTTGCTGTGTTGCAACATGACGCAAGCATTGTAATTACATTACTTAAGGTGTATAATATGTGAAGCGATGGTAGCCGAGTTGGTGGTAGAAACTATCGCGGATTACTGAAAAGGTTGCGTTCGTACCAAACGTTACTTATTGTACAACCAATTGAAACCATATCGCATACCATACCGATAGATACCATACCGCAAAAATGCGCATATTTTAATATACTTAAGGCGGAACGGAGTTCGCGGGCACTGCTAGTAAAATATATTTATGTACACTAAAAATGGAAAAATAAAGTAAATTTTCAAAAAAAAGTATTAACCGACTTCAATATCAATCAAAAACCCATAAGGCACTAAAAAGCGGAAAATAAATAGTTTATCAAAAATAAAACATATGAATATGTGTGCTACCTAGAGATGTACTGGAAGTCGGTACCAACCAAAATTTTTGTATTACAGAGACGCGAGAGTGGACTTAAACTTTGTACCTGTAGATGATATGATTTTCGGTTTGGTTGGCACCGACTTCCAATAAATCTCTAGGTAGCACACATATTCATATGTTTTATTTTTGATAAACTATTTATTTTCCGCTTTTTAGTGCCTTATGGGTTTTTGATTGATATTGAAGTCGGTTAATACTTTTTTTTGAAAATTTACTTTATCTAAGGAAATATTTGTTATGTAAGAGGTTCATTTAAAGTTAACTTTGGTGGAAAATCGGTAACTTACTTTTATTCGAGTTATAGAGGTAACTACTTTTGATATGATCAAGTTAGTAGGTTGTAAAATCAAATGTTGCTCAGTTCGAAACACCTAGGTCAGTTTATTTTTTCGAGCTATGAAAGAAAAGTATGTACCAACATGACTTGTAGGTTAACTGGTTATTTCGAATTATAGAGGATTGGATATTTCGAGTAATGGAGGTGTAGTCCGGTGAAGCTGTTAAGGCCTTGCTAGGACAATAGCTTAGTCTGTTCGAAAAAAAAGTAATGGAGGTTTTCGGTCTTGAAGGGAAAGGAAAAAAGTTTTTGTCATGTTTAGAGGTTTTCGGCTTATCGAGGTTCGTCTTAAAGAGGTTCTAATGTTTATGTACCATATCTAAAATAATATCTACACATGTTGGAAAATAATGTATTGCTTATTAAGGTCTCATTTTGACCATTGAATATCGATTAGCTATATGAATTTGCCATTTAAAACTGATATTTTGCGATTTCTGATACTATGCCATTCTTACGAAATACGTAATTTTGGATTTACCGGGGAAGACGCGGGGAATAAATCGCTTTTTTTAACCGACTTTGAAAAAGGAGAGGGTATATTTTTTTATGTATGTTACTCGATATCTTCCTCAATCGTGGACCGATCTTAATGATTCTTTTTTTATTTGAATTGGCTATACCCAGGCCACCCTTATATAAATTTGAATAAAATATTTAACCCCTGGTGGTCTACGTATTTTCGTCCACTTTAAACCGATTTTTAAGTATCTGCACATGCCTGTAGTAATATTACTGATTGTACTGTGAAATAATTAATTATATATATCAGGTTATGGTGACGATGAAGCATATAACGTTTACGATAAGCCGTGGCGCAACCAGGACAATATCGGTGCTCATATTTACCGTCCCACGAGGAACGCGGACAAGGACAACTATGGAGACATTGATGCCATCGCAAACACTCGCAGGTAAATTTCCTTACTCATATAACTATGTAGTTTAACCGTGGGCAACGTGGGCATATGCCCACTCCCTCTTTATGTAAAGTAGCCTAGGCTTTATAATTTTAAATTAGCATCAGATAAAAACTGTAGGACATATGTATAATATATACCAGGTTAAAGGTGTTAAAGGTGCGAAGGTGTATTCTACGATATGACACTTCATGGTCACATTTAACACATAATAATATCAAAACAAATACTAATAGACAACAAAGACAACCTTAGGTAAAGTTTGTTATTTTTATCTTCTCGAACTGACTATGCTATTAGCCTTACAGCCTTTACAGCTTCACCGAACTACTAAGGCGAGCGCTTAAGGCACTCAGCTGATTTAGTTTAGGTAACATGCTCAAGGGTGCACGGCACACCTCGGCTTGGGCTGTTACCGAGAAATCCCGGTCTGATCTAGCTTTTTTTTTTAACGTGTGGAAATCCCTTATGGATACGCCACCCTCCCGGGGGAGAGGGTGGGTTATGTCCGAGTCGCACGGACTAAAACCCCACGGTGTACCGACAGACCGTTTTGTGGGGGCGGCAAGGGATCGTTCAAGCTAATCAACCTTGTAGAGCCGCCCCCACGGTCCGCCCGGCGGAAGGTGACCGCCGGGCTCCTACCTATAGAGGGACAGACCGGGTACACACCGGCTGCCCCCCCTCGTCCGCCGGACCCGTGCAATGAGGAGATGGGCCCCCCGGCCCATCCCCTCAGGTCCGGCTACGGTGGCAGGAGGAGTTGGGCGAAGCGCCTTCTCCTCCTGCCTGTCCTCCTTTGGCGGAGACGGCCACTTTGAGGGTCTGCCTCGCAGGCCCTCTCCGCCTCCTCCTTTTGCGAGATGACCTCCTCGCAGAAGGAGGCCATCGCTCGCCAAGCCTGTTCGCTGCCGAGCATGGCCGAAACCACGCTCGGCAGCGATAAGTCCGTTCCCACGGCCGCCGCCAGAATGCGGCGCTGCTCCCCCCACGCAGCACACTCAGACAGCGTGTGCTGCGCGGTATCTTCCTCAGCGCCGCACTCGTGGCAGGCGGCCGTCGGCTCCCTGCGTGCGATCCGGTGCAGGTACCACCCGAGGTCTGATGTAGCTAAATTATCCTAAGCTATTCATACATATATTCGTTTGTGAGTCATACAATTGACATTGCATGATTCACAAACGCATACGTGTATATCGGAAATTAAATAAAGTTTGTTCTAAGAATTTCAAAAGTATGGATAGTAACTTAAATAAACCTAGGTTGAATGACCGGTGATAAAACCTGCGAACGGCGACCTGGAGTTAAAAACTTTTGATAGTAAAATTATCCTTTGTTAGTTGGTTGGCTTCACTTCACCTGACGGTTATTGACACTGAGCTTTAACACAGACGCTTAGAGAATCGAGTATAATTTTTGTATGTTTCTAGATAATTAGATCAAATATTAAGCACCTATTTTCTTAATCGATTTAGAACGAGAATAGAGTGCAGTGCCTTTCATAAATATTGCTACTGTCTAAACATTCACCTGGTATATTAAGCTTTATTTATTTATCAGTAAAGAATCGACAACAGGTACATAATATGTCTAGTTAAAACTTACATGAAGTTGGTTAAAATGAATTATGCTACTAATTAGTGGATCACAGCATCTATATAGATACAATATCTTTAAAGATAACACAAAATAGTTTCGGGGCTTCCCACACATCAGTAAAATATGCGTAGGACGCTCAGGTGTGGGAAACGTATTATTAAAAAAAATTGTTTTTATTTTTTTCAAAAACAAAAACACTTTATTCAATTTAGTCCCTAAGAAGGCACTTATGAACGTCAAAGCTACCACCGATTCGGAAAACAACCCGTTCGTCGAGAAGAACCGGCAAGAAACTCGATCTGGTTTATCTTTTTAACAAATATATATAATACTAGCTGTACCCGCAGCTCCGCACGCGTTTTTTAAAATCGTATTAAAGAATTATAGAATTGTGAGACTATGTACAATTACAGAAACGCTCTTTAAAGACAATTGTAAGTACGACGGGCACGCCACTAAAAGTAACATGTAACGTGTACATTAGATATATAAATACAAAGAGCGTGCTAAATGAGGTTTGTCATCAGCATAATATTTGGAACCATAACCAACCATATAACTACCTCAGTGCTCACTTACACTGTATAAGGAACTATTGAAACAATAACTAAAAATATTATTATAAAGATTTATATTTACATTACATTTAATATACATTGCCCTTATTATAATTAAGATTTAGTGACTATACAAAAAATAAACGCTTGTCTGTTCCGCAAGAAATTGTATTATGGAACTCTTTACGTCCCTTACTCTTATTAGGAACACCTCTATATCATTAATGTTATTAATAATTATAATGTCGAATTTTAAACAATAAGCCGATAATTATTTCTGTCATTAAAAATAAAGAATAAGTTGAAATCTTGCTAAATTTCATGCAGACAAAGTCGCGGGTAACAGCTAGCCTAAAATAGAATAACCACAATTACTTTTTATTAGGTTCGTTATCTACCATTGAAAGTCCCGTGAAAATCGATGTAACCGTTTTGGTGATAGCACAGCGGGCGAAGCCACGGTTAACAGCTAGTATAAACTAAAATTGCTTAAATTACTTTTTATAAGATCAGCTATCTGCCAGTGAAAGTGATCTGAAGATCGATCGAATCGTTTTGAAGATAGCATGGCAGACGAAGCCGCGGTTAACAGATAGTCTAATTTAAAGTAGCCTAAGTAACGCGCTGTAATTTTCTCTATCTGCCAGTGAAATTCCCGACAAAATCGGTTCAGCCGTTTCGAAGATTACCCGGATCAAACAGACAGACAGACAGACCGACAAAAATTTTAAAAATTGCATTTTTGTTATCAGAAGCGTGTATACTTTCATACCCAATCAGTGAAAAAATTTATTTTGATATTACATACACACACTTCATTTTTATTATATGTATGTATATAGAAGAAGATAGATAGAATAGATGAACTATGCAAACAGTCAGTGTTATCGAATGCAACTGTTACGCCATGCGCCTCCGGAATACGTGCGTTTGCTGCGAATAATTGAATGCTGTAAGCAGCGGCGCGTTTTTTTTTTCTTGAACTGACTATGCTATTGACCTGTTAAGGTCTTTACAGCTTCACCGGACTACGAAGCAGCGGCGCGGCTCTCGGCGCGCTTTATATACCTGCGCAGACGTGTACAACCTAAACCACCAGCCTAAGCTGAACCCAATTTCATATGATTGATCATATAGATCTGAGGTCAACTGACATTGGTTATTTTAATTTGCCGAAACATCATTTTTACCTTATATTTATTATTATTATGTAATCATAATATTATATAGACCATTATTATTATAATGCAATTTAGTAAAGTTGCAGTCAATGCTACTGAAAAGAGAAAGGACAGTAGATAGATAGTTTAACAAATGTTCGACGTGATTCTTTAAATTGGCATAACTTTTTTATTTACGAACCGATTGACATGAAACAAACACTAAATGTTAAGTGAACCTTACCACGATATATCAGTGAAAACCACATCTAAATCGGATAAGGCGTTTCTGAGATTAGCGTGCACAAACGCACAGACAAACAGACAAACAGATAAACAGACAAACAGACAAAAATTCTAAAAATCATTGTTTTGGGTTCTATTGCATTTATAAAGACCCCTAATAATAGTTTTTCTCATATATACTTAATGTACAGACAGCGGTCAGTTACATTTTTATTATATGTATAGATTTAGTATAATAATATATTCTATATAATAGTAAATGTCACAAACATTTTGAATAGGTGCACAGAGCTGAGTCAATTCCAGACATCGCCATCGTTCACATGTTAGATTTCAAAAAGAGTTGCTTAAAGCTGTGGTCCATATCGAAGGACGTCTCAGACTTAGATCTTATGATAACATTTCTTCCTTATCATATCTTAACGTTGGTTACAGTGAGATTAGTTCACATATCCTGTTTTGGATAATGGCAGATGCTTTGAAATAAAATATATTTAATCCCACTATAAAACAGACAGCAATTCTAGACACTTTACGTACCCGGTGAGCATTGCCATCCATCTCGTGTTAAAGCTTCGATCAACAATAACTCGATAAAGGGTCACGTACAAAATCGAAGCTAAAAATCCTGTCCGCGTAAATATATACTTATGTGTAGCTATTTGTTTACTAGAAAGGGAAAAAAAGTTTTAAAACAGTTTCAAGTTCAAACTAATTACAACCATAACATCTAGTAATAAAGTCACAAATGTTCAAAATATTATCTAATACTTAGGATAAAACGAGGAAAGCAATAAATTACTCCCGTCACATACAAATGAAAAGACAACATAAACAAATTTGTTCGAATTCAACCTTAACACGCAATGAATAAAGTACTTTTTCCCGTTATTCTGCGTGTTTGCGCGTGGTTGTCGAGCCTTGACCAAACATTTGTACCACATTTTAAAATCGGTAATTTTGTTCAAAATTTAATATTACTTGTTAGTTTAAAGCTTAAAATATAACTTATTCAACGTGTATTTAGGGAAAGTAAGATACTCCAGCCGTTAAATTGTTTTTTCGGGTATTATTTTTGCATTTTTTTAATACACTGCGGCATTGTGAAACGTGCTTGCATTGGCTGTGTTTCAAACAAACAAAACCAAAATAAAAGCTCACGTTTCAAGTGAGCTGTTATTTACCTAGACGTATTTTTCGCGCCGACCCGATATCTAGTTATTGTTGATCGAAGTATTAAAGTAAGTCTTTGTTGACCCAATGTTGTCAAAGAATCGAAGACTTTAGTGGGTAAATGTCACAAATGACTAATTTTACAGAAACGTGGTTCAAAACTTGGTTATTTCTGTGAGTTTCATATATAGTTTGTGCACTTTGGTTTATTTTCATCTCTAAAAGCTTATTTGTGTTAACCTTTTAAGGATAGAAAAAAATACAGGATTTTTTTAAATGTAGAATCGCAGAGATTCTATAAGGTGGTCGCGGAGGTCGTATAAGTCTTCGTACTAAAGAAAAAAAAAACAAGTTGAATCTTGATATTAATTCAATGTTATGAGAATATGGTGGCGCTCTCTTTAGAACTTTCCAGTGAGTTTTTGTGGTATCTCACAATTTATAGTTTGTGATATTATTTCCCATTCCCTTCGCTTGTGCACAATAATATTAATAATAATATTATTAATTAATAATAAATAAATTATGAATCTTTATGTATATAATTCTTCTGTCCGTGTGTATATGACTGAACTCCTCCTAAATGGCCTGGATAGATTTTGATGACATTTTTTAACTGTGTTCAAGTGGATTTAAGAATGGTTTAGATACACAATTGGGCCTTGTGGGTGGCGCTGAGGTTGGTTGCCTTTTTATGTTTTTTTTTATTATAAAGGCAGGACAACGTGCGCCGGATCCCGCTAGTAAAATATAAAAACCACTACTATGACAGACAGGTTTCAGCCTGAGTCGCAACCACGATGTATATGGGGGAAAAGCCCGTCATAGTGATTCGCTTCTGCGGGTCGCGTTTCGGGATCAGCCTGTGCATATCCAGCTGTTCGCAGGCCGGCATGACAGCGGCGACCGCCGATGGATAGTGCGTTACTCTGTGGTCGCCATTGTTTTTGGACTGTACTGTACTTGTAACACTATCGGCTGACGGTGAAGGAAACCATCGTGAGGAACCCTGAACCTGAGAAATGTTCTTGTAGTACTACTGTATGTGGGAAAAATATAGAACTGTGGATTTCTCAGAGTTTGAAATCGCCAATACGTCGCGGGCTGGCGTGGTGATTAACACCCACACCTTCCTTCGGGAAGAGGCCTATGGCCCTGCAGTCGGTCTCTTACAGGCTGATGATGATGTGCCTGCCATTAGGCCTAGTGCAGTCATTTTGCCGTGCTACTATAAAATAAAAAGATTAAAGCTCGCCAAAAGTTAACCGATTAGCGTTTTATTTACAAACTTATCAACTAATATCGTAAACTCATAAGAAAGTGTATACGTTATTTTACAGATTTGTAGCGGACAAAGAGTTCGCCGGCACGAGCAGTAGCAACGTTCGTTCCGGACCTGTTCAGTTTGAAAAAGACGCACCGAACCGGGAGGAACCTGTGAGTATAGGAATATTATTTTTTTTACATACTAACTACATACACACAGCAGTCCGATAGCTTTTCAACATGAAACCGACAACATTTTGTAAGAATGTATGGGCCCGGTCAAGTATTAAGTAAGCTGATTTTTTATTATTTCTGACCGTTGAAACCCCGGGTCAGCAAAAGTAAGCAACGCTCGTACGCAAGTGCTTACATAACTGTTTATAAAAATATTTTTAAATCTGTTCTGGTTTCCTTATTGATTCATGGTCAGAAGTAGAGTCTAGAGATAAGGAATTTATAGTCTATAGAGGAATTAGATTATAGTGTATAGACAATGCCACACGTGTCAATGTGGGTGAAATAGGGTCGAGGAGGTCCTCCTCCTGCTCACCCTTCATCACTTCCGCGTCCCTCTGATGCCAAAACTTGTGTTTTGTTCAGAGGGTTCAAAAAATTTCACGAGGACTATACATGACAGGCTCCCATTACCGCTGACGTGATACTGAGATCACGTATAGCTAGCTAGCCGAGTTTTAACAAGGCGTTGTGGTAAAAAACAAATGTATTACGAACTAGCCTCTGCCCGCGACTTCGTTCGCGTGGAATATTTACTTTGGACGAACGCTAATACGCAGCGGAAGCTCTCAACAGGATAAACTACACCGATTTTGAAACATTTTTCATCTGTGCTTCGCTCTTATTGGTCTTAGCGCGATGATATATAGCCTATCACCTTTCTCGATAAATGAGCTATATAACACTGAAATAATTTTTCTAATTGGACCAGTAGTTCCTGAGATTACTCCCTACAACGTCACAAACTCACAAACTTTACCTCTTTATAATATTAGTATATAGATTATAGCCCCTGCCCGCGACTTCGTCCGCGTGGTTATATTTGCTACTCTGGGTTAACGCTGACACACAGCGAAAGCACTCAAAAAAAACAAAACATCTCGATTTTGAAAAATTTTTCATCTGTGCTCCGCTCCTACTGGCCTTAGCGTAATGATATATATAGCCTATGACCATTCTCGATGAATGAGCTATATAACACTGAAAGAATTATTCAAATCGGACCAATAGTTACCGAGATTTACCCCCTACAACGTCACAAACTTTTTAGTATAGAAGATTGTTACAATAACGAAGATAATCGTAGGTGTTCTAGAATGTACGTTTTTCTTTTTTTGTTCGACAGTCGCGGAGCAGTCAGGCGGAGGCGGACTTCGACCCCTTCGGTCTGGATCGGTTCTTGAGCGAGGCGAAACGAGCGGACAAGTCCGGGCGGAAGCGCGACCACCACGACCGGCACGACCAGCATGGGAAGAAACGACGGGACTAGCCGGTTAGCGTGCTTTCACATTTGCCGAGACCACGGCGGAGAAAAAAAAATCCTCCATCCTCCTTTTTTGTTTGACTAACTTTTTTTTGACTAACTTTTTTTGACTAACTTTTTTTTATATATTACAGGAGGCAAACGAACAGACGGGTCACCCGATGGTAAGTGATCACCGCCGTTCATAGACACTAGCGACACCAGGGGAGTCACAACTGCACTCGGTTTTTTTTTTTATCGTAGCACGGCAAAGTTACTGTTCTGTGCCAGATGGGTGAGCACAGTATAATCTAAAAACAATGGCGACTACCGAGAGACACGTTATCCCTCACCGGTCGCCGCTGTCATGCCGGCCTGCATAAATGTCTCTTCTCGTTACGCTTGAAGGACCCCATATTATCTGTTAGCCTGGTATGGGGCCTTTACAGTTCCACCGGACTACGGACTACTACCGGACTATATTTGTTGTATTGTGTGTAGTGTCATGCCATCATGCTCGGACGGTGAGCCCTCGCTCTAGTGCACGCGGCACACGCTCGTTAGTGGAACGAAGCCAAATTAAAATCAATTTTTTTTCATTCAATTTAGACCCTAAGAAGGCTCTTAGGAACGTCGAAACTACCACCGGTTCCAACAAACAACCCACTCATCTAGAAAAACTGGCAACATACTCGATCTGCTTTATCTTTTTAACATATACATATACCAGGTGAAAGGTTAAACACTAGCAGTATTGTAGAATATGAAACTTAATGGTGGCATTTAACATATAAAATAATAATATGAAAACAAATACTAATAAACAACAAAGAAAACCTAAGTTAAAAATTTTGTTCTAAGACTTTCAAAAGTATAAACAACCGTAATAAACAGGTACAATAACCGGTGCCGAAAGCTACAATGGGCGATCCGGAGTTAGTAACTTTCGATAATAAAACGGACGATAAACCCTTTTGTTTTGTTCCTGGCGTTCCTACGTTCCCTTTCAAATGAAAGGGATATAATATCGATTGTTATTAACTCCGGGTCGCCCATTGTAGCTTTTAGCACTGGTTATTGCACTTAGGTTTATTATTTTATTTACACGTTTGTAGCTATACTTTTGAAAGTCTTAGAACAAACTTTATGTTTTCTTGGTTGTTTATGAGTATTTGTTATGATATTATTATTTTATCTGTTAAATGTGACCATGAAGTGTCATATCCTAGAATACTGCGAGTGTCTAAACAATCACCTGGTATAATACTAGCTGTGGTCGCGTTGGTAACACTTGTGAGTTGTTGTTTGGGTCAAAGAGGGTTGGCAATCTATATTAATATTATAAAACTGGAGGGTTTGTTTGTTCGGTTGAACGCGCTAATCTCGGGAACAACTGGTATGATTTTAAAACATCTTTCTGTGTTGGATATCTCATTTATTGGGGATGACTATGGGCTATATATCATCACGCTTAGACCAATAGGAGCGGAGCAACAATGAAGAGTGTTTCAAAATCGTTTTTGTTTTCCTTTTGAGGGCTTCCGCTGCGTGTTAACGTTTGCCCAAAGTAACTATTCCACGCGGACGAAATCGCGGGGAAAGCTAGTATGTACATATAACGACTTTCTCCGAAAAATAAAAGAAACATTTTAAAGTTTTTTTTTATTTTACGCCTGTGGTCTTTCACAATTCAGCCAGTGTCATATAGAGAATGTAGTAATCCAAGTAATATATGTATTGAAAAGCAAAATTTTGGACAGTACTTTGGTATTATGTAGGTATTAGGTATGGTATATACACGAGATGACTAAGGAGAGTTTACATGCAAGTGTGCCGAGGAATTTCCGTATATTTTAATTTCATACCGTATTAAATTACAAAAAGGATCGATTCACAAAAAAAAAATCGAGTGAAAACGAAGACACTATTACAATTTGTCTTATGACAATATGACTGTTCAATTATATAAATATTAACTAAGTAAACAAAAAAAAAAAATAAGCTGATTAGTAATCATTTTTGTGGACCTCGTTACCGATACACGTTGGAAGGAGAGAGGGACTTTTTGTAGGCCAAATATTTTTTCGAATAATTTAGATATTTACCATCAAAGAAAACCTAGTTAGTAATAAATTTTAAAAAAATCATCAAATCAACATATTTTACCCCTGCTATCTCTATTACCTACCACAATGGAGTTTTCGTACGGGAAATTGTTGACCGTTTCAACAAAATGAAGCTACCGACGGAAAATTTGCTTGATAGAAATCAAGTGCAAGAATGGACCGCGGATCCTGGACTATTATTGTAGACTAGCCGACCCGTGCCCACTTCGTTGGGCGGTAATACGTAAGCGTGGAATGGTTATTTTGCGCTAAGACGCAGCGGAAGCTCTGAAAAGGAAAAAAATACCTCGATTTTGCAACATTATTCATTGCTGCTCAGCTCTTATGGGTCTTAGCGTGATGATATATAGCCTATATCCTTCCCTGATAAATGAGCTATATAACACTAAAAGAATTTTCCAAATCGGACCAGTAGTTCCTGAGATTACCCCTTACAACGTCACAAACTCTACCTCTTTATAATATTAGTATAGATTATAGATAATATAATTAGTTAATAGCTTCTGCCCGCGACTTCGTACGCGTGGAATGGTTATCTTGCGCTAAGACGCAGCGGAAGCTCTGAAAAGGATAAAAATACCTCGATTTTGCAACATTATTCATTGCTGCTCAGCTCCTATGGGTCTTAGCGTAATGATATATAGCCTATAAGCTTCCCTGATAAATGAGCTATATAACGCTGAAAGAATTTTCCAAATCGGACCAGTAGTTCCTGAGATTACCCCTTACAACGTCACAAACTCTACCTCTTTATAATATTAGTATAGATTATAGGAAATACGGCTTAAAACACATGCATCCAGTGGGCCTGGGAAGTAAAAAAAAATATATACTAATTGTTTGTCTATGTCAGTTAGACCACGAACTTAACAAATTTCATACTTAGATAACTGAGAATAAAATTCTTAAAAACCGGAAAAACAATGAGTAAATAAATGGCAACACTTTACAAAATACGCTTATTTCATCGACGTCTTTCTTGAATGTTTTTGGCGGGATCTTGGAATGACAGGTAGTGGGTTTTATATTTCCTTATAATCTTGTGTTATTTGACTTTATGTTTTGTGATATTGGGTTTACGTAATAGAGTTCGGTTATTGTGCATAAGTGAAGTGGATCGGAAATAATACCACGGAGCATGGATTATGACTTGTCACAAAAACTCCCAGGAGAGTTCTAACGAGACGGCCGCCATCTTGTTGAAACATTGAAATAATCGCAAGAAACTTGTAATATCATTTACACATCCATTAAAACATTTACCTACTCGACAATGGCAATAATAATATAGAAGAATGATTGCCAAAGATAAAATAAAGAAACGTCTGTCTAACTACCTTCGTAGTTTGGAGTGATGATAGGTTAGAAGCTATTTCCAATAGAAGTTCGCAATGCACTAGTGTAAAATCTAGGAAAATGGAGCACTTTGGCTGAGTGTTGGGAACAAAGCCGAGACCAGTCGAGACGTTGCGTTTCCTTGTTGAGCTTTGAAACAAACTCTATGTTTGTAACTTTGCTTACCTTTTTACCTTACCGTTACTCAATACGGAAACTTGCCTATGTATTATTTTTTAAACTACAAATAGAGGAGCAGTTTAAACAATTTTAAATGTCCATTACGCTTGCATTTATTCAGAATACATTAAACAAATGCTTTTATGCAATGTATAACAAAATTATTGAGGACTAGCTGTGTCCGCGAAGCTGTGCATTAGATATTATTATTTATTATATCATAAAATGTATTTATTAATATATATATTTCGTACTTTAATACGCAATTTGTAAATAAAATGTATAGTTGGATGTATTGTCTACTATTGATTTACTAAGTTAAGAATAAAACGCGATTTTACTACCCTGAATCGAAAAAAAATCCGAAAGTTTTTTGTCAAATACCTACGATCTAAAAAAAGTTTCATTCGCATCGTGGTTTCATAAAATCACACAATGTTTTATATATTCAAAGAGTTTCCTGACAAGATGGTGGATTACTTGTTAGAACTGTGTATCGTGTTTTTATGGCAACATAATATAGCTTTTTTAGTTGTAATTTCAAATCCACTTTCCATCTGAAAAACAAGTAAATATCACGCAAGATATCATAATATAACGAGTAGTTCCAAATCAAAAATATAAAAAAACCTCTTTATAATATTAGTATAGATTATAGATAATATAATTAGTTAATAGCTTCTGCCCGTGACTTCGTACGCGTGGATTGGTTATCTTGCGCTAAGACGCAGCGGAAGCTCTGAAAAGGATAAAAATACCTCGATTTTGCAACATTATTCATTGCTGCTCAGCTCCTATGGGTCTTAGCGTAATGATATATAGCCTATAAGCTTCCCTGATAAATGAGCTATATAACGCTGAAAGAATTTTCCAAATCGGACCTGTAGTTCCTGAGATTACCCCTTACAACGTCACAAACTCTACCTCTTTATAATATTAGTATAGATTATAGATAATATAATTAGTTAATAGCTTCTGCCCGCGACTTCGTACGCGTGGAATGGTTATCTTGCGCTAAGACGCAGCGGAAGCTCTGAAAAGGATAAAAATACCTCGATTTTGCAACATTATTCATTGCTGCTCAGCTCCTATGGGTCTTAGCGTAATGATATATAGCCTATAAGCTTCCCTGATAAATGAGCTATATAACAAATCGGACCAGTAGTTCCTGAGACCAGTAGTTCCTGAGATTACCCCTTACAACGTCACAAACTCTACCTCTTTATAATATTAGTATAGATTATAGATAATATAATTAGTTAATAGCTTCTGCCCGCGACTTCGTACGCGTGGAATGGTTATCTTGCGCTAAGACGCAGCGGAAGCTCTGAAAAGGAAAAAAATACCTCGATTTTGCAACATTATTCATTGCTGCTCAGCTCCTATGGGTCTTAGCGTAATGATATATAGCCTATAAGCTTCCCTGATAAATGAGCTATATAACGCTGAAAGAATTTTCCAAATCGGACCAGTAGTTCCTGAGATTACCCCTTACAACGTCACAAACTCACAAATTCACAAACTCTACCTCTTTATAATATTAGTATAGATTAACGCGCAAACTTAAGACAGTTTACTAGTCTCGAATATAAAATTCAATGCTTTTCCTTTTGTTTCAGATGTGCGTTGGTGTTTCTATCCTCGAGTTCATTTTATATTTTCAATATTGTATAAATATAAACACGTTAAATATATCAGTTTATTTTTTTTTGTATCGACATCTTGTGGTTTGTTTTACCATTCCTAGATATAAGGGTTTTTTTTAATACGTATTATTACGTAATACAACATAGGTTAATAAAATGCTGTTATCACCAGAAGTTATTCTATGCTCTTAGAGACAAAACGACAAATGATACTGCAGTCGCAGTTTTCTTGAAGATCACACGCTTATTTCTCTTCGTAATCGCTCGGATGTTTAGAACAAAACTAATTGGACTTTTTTTTTTCTCGAACTGACTACGCTATTGGCCTAGCAAGGTCTTAACAGCTTGACCGGACTACTAAGGCGAGCGCTGAAGGAACTCAGCCGATTTTTGTTTGGGCAACCAGCTCAAGAGTGCACGGCACACCTCGGCTTGGCTGTTGCCGGTTTCATGCAATTCGCGACCTATCTGAGCTAAGCTAAGCTATTCATACATATATGAGTTGTTGAAACATATATGTGTACCAAGCATACATATCTCAACAACTCTTATGTGTATTTTGTATCGGAAAGTTTCGAAACTATTTCAGTTCGATAAGGTGAAAAAAATTAAAACCCTTCCACTTTGTGTAAGCGTGTTTGCGTGCACGAGACTAATTGGATGCACCGCGACACGTTTTATATATCTCTCCATAAAGGAGGGTGGAAAACTCTGGAAGCATGAAGCATTACTTGTATGATTCGATAACGTAAGCTTTTAGAACCCCATTGTCTTGCGTTCTCGTGGACGATGACTCGTTTTTTGTTTATTGTATCGAGTTTGTATGCATGTGTTATTACATTTTATTTGCATTTTTTACTGACTGACCATAAGAGCAATATGCCATAATGTAATGGAAAAAACAGTATGTTAAGTATTTTTCAAGAAATATTTGCCTCATTATTACCGCGTGATTGGTTAGTCGCTCGCAATATTTTTACAGGATACTCGGTACTCGATTCTCATTGTAAATCAATTATAAAAATAGGTGTTTAATATTTGACCGAATTATCTAGTGAAATATAACAATTATATTCAATTCCACACGCGAGAAAGTGACTAATGGGGCCGTTTTTAGTGAACCGAGAAAGAACGTGGGATCAACGACCAACCTACATAAGATAATTTTTCGAATAAAAAAATGGCTATTGTCCGTATTATTATCGAAGGTTATTTCCTCCGGGTCGCTCCTCGCACGTTTCATTGAACCTAGGTTTATATTCATACTTTTGGAAGTCTTACATCAAACTTTAACTAAGGTTCCCCTTTGTTGTTTATTAGTATTTGTTTTGATATTATTATTTTATATGTTAAATGTTACCATGAAGTATCATGTCCTTGAATATTGCGAGTATTCAAACTTTCTACCGGTATATGGTAAGAACGAATGTTGTTTCACATAGATTTTGTCGTAGCGAATTGAAGTATGAATTTTGCTAAAGCCTATATGAATTCATTAGGTTGTGTCTAAAGTGATTAATTAATTAATCTAGTGTATAGTTTGTAGAAAGTAATATTTTGATGTAAAGAATTAAATAAGAATTATATTACATTTATTAAATCTGGTGTTTTTTTTACAACTAACCACATTTAAAGTCATATAATTTCTTCAGACAAGAACCATACAAAAACAAGATTCAGTCGTACTCTTATTCTGCAGAACTGACTGAGTGCACCGTTAAAATTTTAAGAGCTGTCAGAATAACTGCGGGAGATAAAATATATAAAACTTGATTATGCTTTGAGTATGTATTTTTTTGCACAAAGCCTCTTAGATTTTAATTTATTTTATGCCTTTACTCAATAATACCTTAGTTTTATATCCACTACATTATTACGTTATTTGAGAAAACTGAATTTATTTCTGTTTTTATTAAATTTGAAACATACAAACATCAAGGCTGTAGCTAGAGCGGAATTTGAGGTAGGGCTAATGCTTGGTTACAGGTAGAGTGGAAGTAAAAAATGCATCATAATTCATCTGCCCTCGAATGTCACTAACTGTAATATGTTCAAACAAATACTGGCATACGAACCGCAGGAGAAAGCGACATTATTAGCTAATCTCTCTGCGGCTAATTCTTGGCTCGACGATCGAAACGCGCAATCGCCCAATATTCCTTGCTGCGGTGTCACTATGTCTGAACTAAAATTCAGGCAGCGTGACATTCTTAAACAACTGCGATCGCTCGATGTCCGGAAGGCTCACTAGCACTAAGCACTAGCTAAATGTGCAGCCGAGTTGGCTCAAGTGCTTATGTGCCTATACCGCCTGTCTTATCTTTCTGGTGCCGTGCCTTGGGCTTGGAGGGAGGCCAACGTGCAACCGATTCCCAAGAAGGGGGATCGGTCTGATCCCAATAACTATCGCCCAATTGCCGTAACCTAAGTGTTCTGCAAGATAATGGAGCGGATCATCAACACCCAGCTTGTCCGCTATCACGAGGATCACTCGTTCATTAATGATCGGCAATATGGCTTTCGCCAAAACCGATCAACGAGTGATCTTCTGGGAACTTCTCTGGGTTGAAGCAATTGACAAGCACGGCGAGGCGGCGGTATGTTGCGTCGACATTGCCAAAGCCTTCGATAGGGTCTGGCACCGTGGTCTTCTGTCCAAGCTTCCGGCATACGGTCTCCCTTACAATTTATGCAAATGGATCTCTGGCTTTCTACATGAGCGCAGAATTAGTGTCCTTGTTGATGGATGTGATTCGCAGCTCGTGTTAGTAAATGCTGCAGTTCCTCAAGGCTCTGTACTTTCACCTACTCTGATTCTTCTGCATATCAATGATATGTTGCTTTTAGGCCATATTCATTGCTATGTAGATGATAGCACCATCTATGGGTGCTATTACAGCAGGCCTTCTTGCAGTCGGGAAGAAACAGAAAAGAGACGACAGGAACTTGTGACCGGTCCTTGCATCTCATATCAACATGGGGAGCAAGCAATTTGGTCGAGTTTAATGCTAACAAAACACAGGTGTGCGTGTTTACCTTCAAAACATCTCCATTTACCCCTCTTCCTGCTCTCCAGAACGTCTCGCTCGCAATGCGAGACAAGCTCAATATCTAAGGTATAGATATTCGCAGCGACCTCAATCTCGGGGATTACATCGGGAGCGTCATCTCCACTGCATCTCGGAGACTCGGAATCCTGAACAGGGAGCGACGGTTTTTCACGTCTGATCAGTTATACCTCCTTTTACGGCACAAGTTCGGCCTTGTGTGGAATATTATTTGCGCCTCTGGGACGATTCCGCCAAATACCTACTAGATGCCCTGGACAGGTTGCAGAGACAGGCTGTCCGCATTGTTAATGATTCAAACATTACAAAATTTATAGAGCCGCTTCAGTTGCACAGAAGCATCGCCTCACTGAGCGTGTTCCACCGTCTGTATTATGGCGAGTGTTCTGAGGAGCAATTTAATTTAATACCTTCCTCTCCTTTTCATACCTTAACCACGCGCGATCGGCTTCGGAGCTATAGTTTTACGGTAAATCCTATCTGGGCACGAAATAAAAAGTTCGCAACTTCTTATCTCTGCCGTACCGTGAAGCTGTGGAACAATCTCCCGGCCAGTGTTCCCTCCTTCCTATAACATGTGGTCTTTCAAGCGTAACGTGAAGAGACATTTATGCAGGCCGGCATGACAGCGGCGACCGGTGAGGGATAGCGTGTCTCGGTAGTCGCCGTTGTTTTTGGATTACTATGCTCACCATCAGGCACAGTACAGTCATGTATCTGAATACCGCTCAAAGCTTAAATGGCTACCCATTCGGCACCGACGAAATAGCCACACCCTGTCCCTCTGTATAACGTTCTTCATAATCCCAATTCCCCTCCCTACCTACAATATAAATTCGAGATGTTCGGTTGTAGAGATTCTTCATCACGCCGTCTATGCTCTCAACATATACTCAAATTCCCTATCTGTCACACTAAATTTTATAGTAAATCATTTGCGGTTCAAGCTGTACGCCTATGGAACGCACTCCCTTGTGATATTAGGCAGGCAAGATCCGTGACGTTATTTAAAAAATATCTTCACCGGCATTACCTCTCGCTGTCGTAATATAACTATTGTATTGAGTTCTTTTTTTTTTGTTTACTTTTATCTATAGTTTTTGTATTTTTTGTCTATTTATATTGCCACCAGGTAGTTACGACAATAAAATGTCTCCTTAGGTTTGCCTGGAAGAGATCGCTCTAAGCGATAAGGCCGCCTAACTGTACACATATTGTAAACTGATGACTAATTTTGTATATTTTAAACGTGTGTGCAATAAAGAGTTTTATTATATTATTATTATATTTATTTGTTGTGCTACGATAAAAAAAATATAAGTACAACCTTATTAGTCATGTGTACACCTTTGTATATATATATATATATACATTTTGTAAATAGTGTGGTCCAATATAGGTTATACGATTTAATAGCCTTCGGTGAAATTAAAAATAAAAGAAATTCATTGTTTACGATGTTTTATTTGAAGTAACAATACTCTATACATATAAGATATAATGCAAAATACACAAAAAAAAACAACTCCGATATTTAACGTTGTACGATCATCCATTTACGAACTTAATAGTGCTGAAAAAAGCACACAACAAATAGTGGTATTTTTTATTAAATATAAGACACTTCTTGCGAGATTATTATAAAAAATATGCATACACGTACTAAATATACTATAGAAAAATCAATTGTGATTTTTTTTTTGTTGCTGGCAATGGCGAAAGTACTATTCAGCCAACACAATGACATTCGATAGAAATAAAGCATTAATTATACAGAATCATTTCGGCTATTATAAAAATTAAATTCGGAATGTTATAAATATTTAATAATTATTCATTAAAATAAAATTCAATTAATAATTTGACCTTCCAAAGTACATGAATCACGCTTATCGCACCCATGCGTCGACTGTTTTTGGTGGTGATAAAAAATAAATCACTACCTAGTTTTTATTAGTCACGTTGGCTTTATTATTGTATCAAGGTTTTACTAAATCATAATATAAACATTTTAGGGATACTGTTTTGTAAACATACATTGCATATGGCGGCAAATATTTCCAATTCCTTGTTTTACCGTGTATTTAAAATATCTAAGATTGGTCGATTGATTGCTCATAAATTAATATTAAAAAGAAAAATGTATCCAGAGTTAATTAATGCTTTAATTTCTAGCGTACATTAGTGTTATAGGTTAATCTATTTCAATTTCAAGATGGTGTTCTTGAGTTTGTCGACGTTAGCGCCAGAGAACTCCTCGATTTTCTTGGTGCCCTTGACGAATACGAACGTCGGCATCGCATTGATGTTGTACTCGGTCGCGATGTCTTCGCATTCGTCTACATCGACCTAAAAACAAAAGAAACAAATACATGAGGCTCTATCACCTTGGTCAGCAAACTCATCATGCAAATAAGAAAACCAATTCAGGGATAAATTTCATATATATATATATATATATATTTTGTCATAAGTGGCAAACGAACACGTGGGTCACCTGCTGTTAAGTGATCACCACCGTCCATGGACACTAACAACACGAGAGGAGCCGCAAGTGCGTTGCCACCCTTTGGGGGAAGGGATTAGGGGAGGGGAGGTGGGCCTCCGGCTCTCTCACTGACCGAACGAAACGCAACAATGCAATACTTCACGTCGGTTTTCTATGAGAGGATGGTACTACCCCGGACGAGCCGACCCATTCATGCTGAAACCAGTAATAGTTTCAGCGTGGCTCTACCGTACATGGATTGTACGTAATGTATGTAAATTTTAATACATTAAAATTATATATCTTGTGAATCAACTAAAATGTTTGTCTATGTTATTTATATAGTCCGCCATGTTTGTATTCCGTTGCTAATTTAAGTTATATGTATGAGCTTTAATTATGTACATACATTATAATAATTATTTTGAGTTTTTTGCGGGACTACTAGTTACTATGTAAAAAAAGTAGTTATTATTATAAATACGAATGTGGGGTTATTTGTTTGTTTGTTACGCTTTTACGCCTTCACTAGTCAACCGATCATCGCGAAATTTTACATCCACGTTGTTAGAGCTACATGAAGGGCCATAGGACACCTTTTATCACGATACTATTCAAGAGAGATAGGTCAAATCTACGATAAGGCAATACAATTTTACAATACCGACTTGTTGAAGTATGAAAAATAATTATTATTTTGGATTTTTTAAAATAACATACGGCGTTAATATCTAACAGAATCTTACTATTACATTGATAAGATAAGCAGTATAAATGTTTAAGGCTATCGGAACACGATAAAACAATTAATCTATACATGACAGAGAAATGATAATTGAAGGCATGAGTTGACAACTAAGGTGCTGCGTTGCTTTTATAATCTGCTGAATAATTGTTCTAATCTTCTAAGTAACAATATGTTACAGATAAATGTATTTTAATAATAACCTTTATAAAATTATAACAGTAATAGTTGCCCAATCAACTTTTAATTGAGATTAAGAGTCGAATAATAATAATGTAAGAGAAAATAGACGAATTCATGATTTTGTATTACCCTGTTTCGCCCTCCAAAACTGGACCAATATAAATTATTTTGTGGAAATTAAGTAGGATTCTGGCTTTGTATGTTATCAGGGTACGACTTTCCATTGACGTCCGTCGAATTGAGGGTTGGGGATGGGGGTGGGAAAAAGGTCAAGGAGTCGGCGAGCGTTATCCTTTTTCGCAAGTCTAACCTAATCCATAACCAAGCCGAGACGAAACGAAAATGTTTTGTTTTCTTAAAAATCATCAAGTTGCTCATATACAAAACAAAGTGCGCTCGCGGACCGCAAATGACACTGACACATGACGCAAATGGCGTAGTTCTCTTTTTTAACACGTTTTTATTAGCTTAACCTGTATGTATGCAACCCTTTGAGCTCGATTTTGTCCTACTTTGAACGATCAGATTTAATTCAAACTTTGCACACCTGTCAAAGGTCGATGACAATGCAATAATCCGAAAAAAACAAGTAAAAAAAATTTAACTAAAAAATGAAAAATAAATAATAGTTTAAAAAAACTAAAAAAACACGCTTTTGTAAAAAATCCAACTAAAAAACAGAAAATAAAATTTAATAAATTTGGATTAAGAATAGTGTAAATTAGAAATAAATGTATATTTTTGTAAAATGTGACAAAAAAAAAAGATAAAATACTGATATCTGGAGGTGCTGATATTAACAGTGACGCATGTTAAGTTTTTTTTTAAATCATTATGTATTACGTTCCATTTCATCAATTTTACACGACATTTTATAATTATTTACTTATAATTATCTAGAAAAATACAAAAATTATACACAATCCTCTACGTGTCTATGTTAAAGCACATTGTCAATGACCGTCGGGTGATTTCACTTTCATTAGAAAGGTAACGTGGGAACGTCAGGAACAAAACAAAAGCGTTTATTGCCCGTTTTACTATCGAAAGTTATTAACTCCGGGCCGCCCATTGTAGGGTATAGCACCGGTCATTGCACTACGGTTTATTATTTTATTTACACGTTTGTAGCTATACTTTTGAAAGTTTTAGAACAAACTTTAACGTAGGTTTTCTTGGTTGTTTATTAGTATTTGTATTAATATTATTATTTTATATGTTAAATGTAACCATGAAGTGCCATATCCTAGAATACTGCGAGTGCCTGAACAGTCACCTGGTATACAATGACATTGGTATACAATGTCGTTCAGTGAGCTTTTTCCTGTTTGTCATCCGATTTTCATTTTTTAATGAATAAAACTGTAAATAATTAAATCTTTCCATATAATAGGAACGTAAATCTAATGTGTTTTTGTGAAAAAAAATCTTGAAGGTGTCTTACAATAAGTAATAAAATACATTTCAATCATTTTTAGAAATTGCTGTCTATCTGTAGTCTTTTACATATTTCAATGATGTTTTGTTTTCTACTATTTTTACCTTATTTATTTCCCCTATATAGATTATGTACTCTATTATTCTTGCATTACTTATTTTCCCTATATGTATTATATTTAACCGTCCTGTTTTTGATACTTTATTTATCACTAGTTGACCCGGCCACGTGTTGCTGTGGCTCATATTGATAAGAATTCATAATTGTTGTTGATCATATGACCAATAAACATCACTAAACGAACTAACACGATTTTGAAACATTTTTCATTGGTGCTCCGCTCCTATTGGTCTTAGCGTGATGATATATAGCCTATAGCCTTCCTCGATAAATGAGCTCTCTAACACTGAAAGAATTTTAGAAATCTGAGCAGTAGTTCCTGTGATTGCCGCCTACAACCTCACAAACTTTACCTCTTTATAATATTAAGTATTTCTATAGATGTAGGTATCGGGAATTGCACTGGGCTCCATCCGAAAATCAGCGTTAATCGTTTCTTATAACACTATATGCTGAACTGGACACCGTTTCATAATGCTGCGATATGCAGATTTTAATCTACTTTTGCATACTTTGTATCGTATAATGCTTTATGAACAAAAGATTTGTTTTTTTTTTATATTCCTTTCCTTTACCCCTGACGTTATGCAAAACCTTACGATAATCGGTTGAGTAGTGAAAGCGTGAATACGTTACAAACAGATATTTGCATGTACATAAATATTGGTAATATTGGAAATATTGGTTAAAAAGATGTACCCGATCGCGTTTCTTGCCGGTTATTCTCGATGAGTGGGTTATTTTGAATTTCATAAACGCCTTATTAGAGCCTAAACTGAATAAAGTATTTTTGATTTGATTTGATTAGGTCAATAAGGATTGCCGCTCTCTTCTCAACAGTGGTAGCATGATATTAAATAATATATACTAGTGGGTGCCCAGAGGTCGACATTCGACCATAGTTCATTGATTTTTAAAGTTTGAATTTTATTAGGGTTCTTTTGTCAAAGGGTATTAAAAAGGGTAATTGGAACGTAAGAGTAAAATAATACATAGCAACCTCCTTCACAACCTGTTTTGAAGTCCTTTATTGACAGATGTCAAAATGTCTTTTTTATTTACATGTGTGTATATGTTGTGTAAAATTGAAACAGTAGTGTGAGTAATGCATATTTTAATTAATTTAATGTACTTCTAATGCATTTTATATAATGCACTTCTCCTCCTTATAAACTTTAACTATGCCAAATTTCACGTTCATCCGTTCGCCCAATTCCGTTAAAAAGGGATACAAAATTTAGGCTTCACGTATAAATATAATGATTTAGTAAGGAACAGGCTATAAATGGCACAATTATTTTTCCAAATATGACTGGTATTTCTAAAGATCACGGCGTCCAAATGAATCAACACTTTAGGTTACTTTAGACGATTTTTATTGTTGGTAACCAATTTTCTAGATTATTACGTACTGCCAAATTCGAGTGTGATAATTTTCATGTTCTAACAAGATGGCGGCCCTCTTGTTAGATATTTTCAGGGAGTTTTTGTGGCATTTCAGAATGTATGTATATGTATATCGGTGAGTTTTTAAGGGAGGGTTTCGAGCGTTAGTTTAATTCGAGACTGTGCAACTTCAAATATATAATCATATAAAAGCCACTACATGGCAGACTTAAGATCCCGCCAAACACTGCAACCGGTGATTTATCCAGTTCGTGAGACATTAAAAAAACGGATCAAATTTCTGAATGACGTTATAGCAGGAGTATGAATATACTGATGTTGGCGATAGAAGGCGCATACCGATGAGTAACCGTCTATGTTTTCTGAGAACAACTTTATTTGTGTCACACAGAGATCACCGATGTGTGGATGCGTCATTATTGTGAATATATTAATAAATAGAACGTATAATGCCACCAATTACTTGCCTATGGGTTGCTGATAAATATCTTTTGTTCTATGCTTCATTGGTTCTTATCAGAAACTTTAATAGACAACAAAACTCAAAATTAAGTCAAAAATCAAGTGGCGGTCTATTGCTTTGATCGGTGGTATACCAAACCAATGTCCACAGGTTCGAACCCCGACATGTATCAAAAATTTTTTTCGAAATTTACGTAGGTTTACTAATTTGAATTGGTAAAACTGTCGGTTGACGGCGAAGAAAAATATTGTGAGGAAGCCAGGACCTGAGAAATGGTCGAAAACATAGAACTGTGGATTTCTCAGAGTTTGTAATCTCAGGAAATGCTGGTCCGATTTGAAAAATTCTTTCAGTGTTATATAGCTCGTTTATCGAGGAAGGTTATAGGCTATATATCATCACGCTAAGACCAATAGGAGCGGAGCACCAATAAAGAATGTTTCAAAATCGGGGTTTTTTTTTCTGTTGATAGTGTCCACTGCGTGTTAGCGTTCGTCCAAAAATAACTATTCCACGCGAACGAAGTCGCGGGCAGAGGCTAGTCGCCGAATACGTCGTGGGCTGGCGTGAGGGTGTTTATGCCCATACCTTCTTTTGGGTAGAGGACTATACACGTGGATCTCTTACAGGTTGACGATAATGACTGGAAATTACTATAAACAATAAGGACAATCCACATTTCTAGACAAATGTCTCAATTCTGGACAATGATTCTTACTTGACAGGAGGCACGGGTATAATAAATCACACCAATTCCCGAAGTATTGGCAATATTAATTGCTAAAAAATCTATATAACGGGTTTTGTTATTCCGAAGTATTTACAAAAAAAAAGTGCGTGCGTACAAAGTACACCTGTCATAAGTGACACTTCTTTGGCGAACTAATTTATAAGTCTTATATATATATATATACAAATTTAAAACTTTAAATTTCCGAGACTTGAAAATTAGTTGAAAAATATATGCGTTTACTGCAAATGACGTCACTTCCGTTGCATACCTGCGTGACGTTACATCTGTAAAAATTTTACCCTCATTCATAAAGAAGTTTCACTTCAAAAAAATTTTTCGTTTATATCCAAAAATAACTACAACATACAGATTGACACATGTTTAATTTTAAAAAATGACTTACAATTCAAACTCCAACCTTTCCCAATCAAGATGCTATAAAATGCAAACATAACATGCAAACAAAAATACCAGTGGTTCCACAGTTTAATGCGTTCAAACAAACAAATCATTTTTTTTCCTGGTGGAGAGACCTGCATGCTAAGGCGCCGAGCGAGCGAGAAGACTTATTTGTATATACGTTATTCTATGTACCTAACATGACTATAGAAATATAAAAAAGAATGAATCACTACACATTTTATAAAATAAAATCCTTTGCCAAGTCCGTCTGTCTGTCTGTTCTCGATAAGCTCAAACACTACTGAACGGATTTTCATGCGGTTTTTACCAGTAGATAAAGTAATTCATGAGAAAGGTTTAGGCATATAATGCTTGTCTAGGCTTTATTTACAATCCGGGCGGGACAACCTCTGCCGGGCACACTAGTTCAATATAACATAACCAACGCACGGTCATCACTACTGTTAGACATTGAAAAGTTACAGTACCCGCCATTTGATATTGCACGTCGGGGAGTAGAGTGAACCTTCCGATTAATATCGGCACGTTACAAGTATTGTAAAAACGTTCTCTCTTTCGCACATCGCGAGGTCTGCGATAAAACCGAATCCAGCCGACTATCTCGCTCTTCCCCCCGAAGTGTCAGATCAAAAGCCGGGTACCGTATTAAACATTTACGTAAATTAGTATCTATAAACGTTATCACCGCCTAACTATCGAGTTCGATTACACGCTTATCAAAGTAGTCCAAACATGTCATTATCAGAACCTGATAACACACGTTGTATTACTTCTTATAATGGTTCAGAGACTAAGTATAACGATGCACTATGTTAGGTATATCAGGTGTAGACGATAGAACGTGAACATATTGTAACGAGTTAATTAAATCGATACTAACTATTGGTCACGGCTTTGCTTGCGTTCATTTAGATTTGGTATACCATCGCGGACTTGTTTATCTATCTTTTTAAGATATACAATTCCGTAGTACATTAACTTGATCTACCTCATAAGGCTTAGCCTAGCGTTTGCGATTTAAGCGCGCAAAAATATGTTTTTTACGACATCACATTACAAATCTTTGAATTTTTCGGCTTTTCTGTACCATAATATGTATGTATTATACATGTACAGATAAGACAAAAAACAAAAGTTATAGATGCCTTACAATATGCTCTAAAACGAAAGTGGAGGTGGGTAAGACATATAGCGAAATACAGGGACACAAGATGGACATTAAATACTACTATATGGGAAGGACCAAGACGAAAAAGGAGAAGAGGGCGTCCCAGAAAAAGAGGGATAGAGGACATAAAGCGATAGCAGGAAAAGAATGGTTAAAAAAAGCTAAGAACAAAGAGGTCTGGAAAAAATTGGAGGAGGCCTTTACTCGGGTAGGGTACTTTACCGATCGATGGTATGGACAACAATAATAGTGTTTTTTTTATAAAATCTATATAATTTACTAGCCGACCCGTGCCCACTTCGTTGGGCGGTAATACGTAAGCGTGGAATGGTTATTTTGCGCTAAAACGCAGCGGAAGCTCTGAAAAGAAAAAAAATACCCCGATTTTGCAACATTCTTCATTGCTGCTCCGCTCCTATGTATCTTAGTGTGATGATATATAGCCTATAACCTTCCCTGATAAATGAGCTATATAACACTGAAAGAATTTTCCAAATCGGACCAGTAGTTCCTGAGATTACCCCTTACAACGTCACAAACTCACAAACTCTACCTCTTTATAATATTAGTATAGATAAACATCTTGCGTAAATAGTTTAAGTTATTAACGCTTCAAATAAACACAGGTTTTGCGCTATAATTTCGTGTGTTTCAATTTCTATATGTACTTTCTGCAGGCCGGCACGATAGTGGCGACCGGCGATGTATAGTGTTTCACTCGGTGGTCGCCATTGTTTTTGGATTGTACTGTGCTTACCATCAGGCACAGTGCGGTCATTTTGCCGCGCTACTATAAAAAAAAAGTTAGAATACACTATCGAGCTTACTGCGACTAGCCCTGCTATATTTTATTACTAAAAATGTGCCAGAAAAACTGTAGATTTGGAGTTTCAAAAATGTATACTCGTCTCTTACAAAGCGAATCAATTAAGAGAATATTCCGTGTCGGCACAAAGTGTGAGACGTTAAGTGTGCATTTTGGGTTATTGTATATCAATGCCACGAGTGTAATAATTATGTAAAATTTAAATTAGAAATATTAACAGTTATGAAAAAGAATTGTACTTCTAATTTCCGTAAATTCTGAAGTCGATTACCTCTTTAATGTTAATAAATTTAATTTTTCCTTCTCTTAGGTATCTCTTACTCTTAGGTATCTCTTAGTATTGAGTAAAATTTGAACTCTTTTCTATACATCGAAAATATCGATATTTTTGTTCGATACATCGTTTAACATCAATATAACGGTTCGATATATCGTATCAAAAAAAAAATATCGTTTTTTTTTTCGTGTGAACATCACTATACAACGATAAGGACTTTAGGCTGATAGGAACAAACACTAAAGAAGAAATCTTGTGGTTTTTGTATCACTTATCAAGCCTAATTTAGGTAGCTCTGTAGCGAAATAAACCATTCACCTTAAGGACGACGATGGCGTCTGCCATTTCGTTTGCCATCTCGTCGAGTTTGGGCCCAATCATCTTGCAGGGACCGCACCAGGTCGCCATGAAGTCAATGACGACGAGTTTGTCTCCGGCCTCCGTCAGCCTGGTCTTCAAGTCATCGAAGTCCTTGATGTGGATCGACATTTTGTACTGAAAGAGACACAATAATTTACGTTATATATTAATATAATCGGCTGAGTGCCTTAAGCGCTCGCCTTAGTAGTCCGGCGAAGCTGTAAAGACCTTGCCCTGTCAATAGTGTAGTCAGTTCGAGAAAAAAAAACGTTATATATTTTAAACTACATACGAATATACAAGAGGTAGCCATTATTATAGTAAAGTAACTGAACCCGGCCACGCGTTGCTGTGGCTCAGTTTCTTTTTCATATTTCTATTTTTTCAGATCTTTACTAACAGGTAGAAGAATTGCTAAAATTTAATAGAGGTGCTTTTAAATCAGGAAACATATTTACTGATTAACAGTTAAAAAAAAACAATCAAAATCAGATCACAGTTAACCCACATATTATATATACGAATTAGGCACGGGTCAGCTAGTGTTATATATATATATATATATATATATATATATATATATGTGTGTGTAAAAATATATATAATCGAGTTTCTTGTCGGTTTTTCTTGATGAGTGGGTGGGTCGTTTGTCCGAACCGATGGTAGTTTTGAACTTCATAAGTGCCTTCTTAGGGGCCATTAAAGTATTACATAAGCACTGATGGGGGTGAGTGGGTCCTCGAATGGCTTTTTTATGACATAGGGGTTGGGAGGTAGTGATTACGTCAGCAATATTTCTCTATAAAACTGGAACAGATTTAGATGTTTACGTAAGCTTTGGGGGGGTTAAGGGCATTGTTTACTTTTGCTGACCAGGGGGAGGGGGCAGTCAGAAATTACATAATATCTGCTTACGTAATACTCCAACGTTCCCGTAGCGCCTAAATTGAATAAAGTAATTTTGATTTAGGACTATATTTTAGGATACCCTATTTCATATTTGTGTATTTTTCAACTAGCGGGCCCGGCAGACGTTGTCCCGCCCTGATTATAAAAAAAATCCTAAATCCTTGAATAATCACTTTATCCACTGGTGAAAACCGCTTGAAAATCCTTTCAGTAGTTTTTGAGTTTATCGCGAACAGACAGACAGACAGACTTGTAATGACGTCATCATCGCGAGTTAAGAACGATAAAAGTAGATAAGTAAATGGACTTAATATATCCAGATAATTTATTATTCACTGTATTTTACATTGGATTCCACGCGGACGGAGTCGCGGGCACAGCTACTAGTTATAAATAAAACTCTTAGATGTCGGTATTAGATTTTTCTTTATTGATTTATTTAATTAACCACCTGTCCGGAACGAGATTAGAAACAAAAAAGACCTTAAATAACGACTGATGGTCAATCGTATCAAGGGCACTTACTGAGCGCTTGTGCACACTGATTTCGGACAATAAGTTCTAACAATTAGGAGCCAGTGTCGCCTTGTTTCTAATCTTAGAACACTAGTTAGGTGTTCACAAAAATGAAACGAAATAGTTTATTCGTAAAAATTTGTGTAACATGTGAAACTAGTCGATAGCCGCAAGCGGAAACTTTGTACCCCTTTTTAAGCGAATTGCGCGAACAGATGAACGTGAAGTTCGGCATAGTTAAAGTTTACATGGAGAAGTGCAGAACGCTATTTTTATATAAAATGCATTAGAAATACATTAAATTAATCAAAATTACTCACACTACTGCCTAAATGACACACAACAAATACACACATGTAAATGAGAAAGTCGTTTCGCCATCCTTCATTTTACTCTTACGTTCCAATTACCTCTTTTCGTCCTACATTCAATATTTTTAACATGACTTACGTTCCATACGTGCCCTTTGCAATTAACTGGTCAAATTGTAGGTTAGTTTTATGATACCCGATATAATATGTAAATTCATAATATACATTAATAATTGATAAATAATTTGAAACGAAACGAAAAGAAACCACTGGAATAATTATTATTCTCTTTGGTCTTATTGAATGTCAAAAACTACTAGTTAATAATACAATTATTTTTAAGTGAATTTGGAACGGTGTGAATTGATGATTTTATGAAATGAAAACGAGATAGCTATAAATCTATACCATACCGGGTTATTACAAATAAATAATAGTTTAAAAAAACTGATGATTTGATGAAATAAAAAAATTATAAAAATACTGATATCTGGAGGTCATTATCATTTTTTTGTCACTTTTTACAGAAATATACATTTATTTCTAATTTACACCATTCTTAATCCAAGTTTATTAAATTTTATTTTCTGTTTTTTAGATGGATTTTTTATGAAAGCGTGTTTTATTAGTTTTTTTAAACTATAATTTATTTTTCATTTTTTAGTTACTTTTTTTTTACTTTTTTTTCGTATTATTGCATTGTCATCGACCTTTGACAGGTGTGCAAAGTTTGAATTAAATCTGATCGTTCAAAGTAGGACAAAATCGAGCTCAAAGGGGTCGGTTACATACAGGTGAAGTTAATAAAAAGCGTGATAAAAAGTTAAATACGTATTTAACCCTGGCTTTAAAAAGGTCTCATATTAAATGTACCGCGGTCGCTGAATGTTCACCATCTTGATCTTTTGTCTCGCTTTGGTTACGTTAGGTTAGACTTGTGAAAAAGGATAACTTGCCTCGGGCGAGCGCGGTGCATTTATTAGGAAACTTTTATAAACCAAGTATTTAATACGTATTTAACCTTTTTGTAATAACACGGTATAGGTTTTAGGGTGAGAGACTGAGATAGCATTTTTTTTTCAAACACTGACTACACTATTGGCCTGGCACTTACAGTTTCACCGGAAGATATAGTATATTCTTAATGTACTTGAAATTAATACAAGGAGACGGAGAGAGATAGAGAAACGTAGAAATTTATAGCATATTATTTTCTCTGGGATCGAAGTGACTATCGCGCACTTTTAAAAATAATTCTGCATTATTAACATATATTGAAATGTTACAAAATAACGCCGAGAACGAATGTTTACCACCTCCATATTATATTCATCTCATTTCTTTAAAATTTATCAGAATACTAAGTTTCACTTCTACCGCGTCTGAACTCGCACTTGATTTTTTTTTTATTGTAATTCTGAAATGACTACTTATATCGTACCTTTTCCTGGTTTAAACTCATATAACTACTGCGTAACCACCATGGAAAAGCGTGGTGATAAATAAACTATGATTTCTCTATTTGCGAGCGAGTGCCATCAAAATTGAATCAGCCGTTTCCCGGGCTGTAGTCCGGTGAAGCCGTTAAGACCTTGGTAGGTCAATAGAGTAGTCAGTTCGAAAAAAAAGCCGTTTCCCGAGACTCATCTAGACAAATAACAGATAAATTTTAATTTAACGTTGCACGAATAGATTAATTACATTGTATGTCGATTTCAACGAAAACTAATGTCTGCGGTAATCAATAGAAATAACCTTGTAATGTATTCAGTACTCACCTATAAAATTGTTCGAACAACTTATATATAATATCACAGTATACAACACAAGGCAACCAATGCTGTGCTTCAAACGAAACGTCAACCTGCACTGAACGTTCAAGGATCACTGACGGATTATATATTTTTTCGTTTCTCATTCGATTCGATTTCCCCAATGGCGCAGCATGACGCAACGGTAATATTGTTGCCGTCTTAGTCACACTTACGAGTCACCGTTAACAAGGAAAGAGATGGTAATTACTATGGAACTATTATATTGCTAATATTCTATGAGTGCGGGTGACGTCATGTTCCTTTTTATGAATGACGGCCTTGGAGATTGGCTTGTCATGTCGAGAAAACATTATTCAACTACAAGTCACTACTGTTTCAATTTAAATAACCTTTAATTCTATCCGCATCAGCGATTAGTATTTTTAAACCTGATAACGCAAACAATATGCTAGAGTAATAAAATTTCTGGTTTAATTTCATCTATAGAATTTTCCTTATACAAATGGGTGGTGTAATTTCGTTCGCAACAACTAATTACGACGAAGTAAGGAAAACAACTGTAGAACCGGTATTACGTCTCATAGCCGTGTCAGTAGGAGGCCTTGTACGTTGAACTTTATTTAATTTTTGAACCAATATCATGTCCGAACGATTATCTAAGATACTATAATGTTTATAGTTCGTTGTGTATGTTGTTTTGAAAATCGAAATGTACTATTTTCAAACTTATACCAAACTTTCAATACTACAAAAGACCAAAACATAGAAATGAAGTGTGAAATGAAATGTGAAAACAAAAACGTTACGACTCTCATGTAAAATTAACTGAACCCTGACAAATACTGTCAGCTTGAACTGATCGTTTTGGGGAAGTTATCCCATTTATTTATTAATTTCCACAGAGGTCATAGGAAGTAATTTAGGTTATTCTATTTTAGACCAGGTGTTACCCGCGACTTCGTCCGCATGAAATTTAGCAAGATTTCAAACTCATTCTGTATCGTTAACTAGATAAATAATTATCAACTTATTATTTACAATTCAAATGGTTATACTAATAGAGTTTAAGAGTCTAAACTTTAGACCCTTCGATCAACAATAACTAGATAACGGGTCGGCGCGAAAAATACGTCTCGGTAAATAAGAGCTCACTTGAAATGTGTGCCCTTATTTTTAGTCCGGTGAAGCTGTGAAGACCCTGAGGGTCAATAGCGTAGTCAGTTCGAGGAAAAAAAAAAGGGGTGTGCCCTTATTTTGTTTGAAACAAAGCCAATGTAAGCCCGTTTCACATGCCACAGTGTTTTCAAAAGATGCAAAAATAATACCCAAAAAAGCAATTTAACGGCCGTAGTATCTTACTTTCGTTAGTATTTAACGTAAAAAATGTTGAATAAGTTATATTTTAAGCTTTAAACTAACTAATAATGTCAAATTTTGAACAAAATTACCGATTTTAAACCTGTGATACGAATGTTTGGCCTCACCAGACACAAGGGCTAAAGTATGTGAGGTTGTAGGGGATAATATCTGGGGAGTCGGAGAAAAAATGGTAAAACCTTTCTTACGAACGCTGCCGTAACGATGAGAGATATATGATTGAGTTCTAGAAAAAAGTTGTAGCTTGATAATGCCTATTACCGCCCAAGGAAGTGGGCACGGGTCAGCTAGTTACAAATAAAAATAATCAAAAGCTTGTATACGATTTATGCAGTACCGCTTTACGCATACATAGCTATAAATCTACATCTATAACCAACATATTAATTAGTTATAAAGAATTAGTTCGAAAATCGTATTATAGAGGCGCTGATTGGAAAGAAGGAGTGCGACCTCTATTTATATAAGGTACACTGTGAGTTAAAGTTCCGAATATGTTGCTGATGGTAAACCTCATTTGACACGCTGTTTGTATTTATACATCTAATGTACACGTTATAAGTTACTATAGGTGACGTGAGTGTCGTAGTTACAGTTGTTTTTGAGAGAGCATTTCTGTAATTGTAGAATGTTCTCACAATTTTATGTCTTTAATACGATTTAAAAACGCGTGCGGAGCAGAAGGTGAAAGCTAGTCTATACATATAATAAGATTTTTTTTTTTCGAACTGAATACGCTATTGACCAAGCAAGGTTTTATTTTTATGTCATAGGTGGCAAACGAACAGGTGAGTCACCTGATGTTCAATGATCACCACCGTCCATGGACACTAACTACACCAGAGGCGTCGCAAGTACGTTGCCACCATTTGGGGGGAAGGGTTAGGGGAGGGAGTGAGGAGAGGGGAGCGGAGGTGGGCCTCCGGCGCTCTCACTGCCCGAACGAAACGCAACAATGCATGCACTGTTACTTCACGTCGGTTTTCTATTTGAGGGTGGTACTATCCCGGACGGACGGAGTAATAGTTTCAGCGTGGCTTTACCACCATATAAAAAAGAATATAAATCTAACTTTTCTGTACTTATTAGAATATTATGAAAAAAACTGTCGCAGATGTCTTGGAATAAGTAATAAAATACATTTCAATCTTTTAAAAAAATGTCTTCTGTCTGTTTGTATGAACATCACTGCTAAAGTACGGCGTTAACGTGACGTTTAGTCTTAGTTTCACTAAAATCAGTTCACTCCGTCAAAAGTTATCGTAATTTTAATGACGGCGCGACTTAAGTACGAGAGAAAAGTAGATAAGTGAACGGACTTAATACATTCAGATGATTTTATTAATCATTGTTTTTTACATTAGGTTCCGAGTCGCGGGCATAGCTAGGCCTAAATAATATTATAAGCATATGTGAATTTGTTATTCTTTCAAAAATTAACTACTCAACAGATGAGATTTTTGTATACACATGGCTAATGTATTAAATGGTGGTAGAGCCACAATGGAACTATTACTGGTTTCAGCATGAATGGGTCGGCTCGTCTGGGGGAGTACCACCCTCTCACAGAACACCGACGTGAAGTAACAGTGCTTGCATTGTTGCGTTTCGTTCGATCAGTGAGAGCGCCGGAGACCCACCTCCCCTCCCCTCTCCTCACTCCCTCCCCTAACCCTTCCCCCCAAATGGTGGCAACGTACTTGCGACGCCTCTGGTGTTGTTAGTATCCATGGACGATGGTGATCACTTAACATCCGGTGATCCACTTGTTCGTTTGTCACCAAAGACATAAAAAAAAATGTACGTAGGACATAGGGCACGATTCATCCATAAAAAGTAGTGAAAAACAACAAACAGAACAGAAAGAAAGAAAGAAGAACAGAAAAGAACAAACCTGACCAGACTCAAGAATTACTGTGTTTTGATACTAAAATATATGGGTATCTCATATATAACCAAGTTCATGAAAACAATTTCCATACATGAAAATTTTATGTCCATAATTGGCAACAAAACATAACATCCGATTCTAATTTTATTGTAAACTAGCGACCGGCCCCAGCTTCGCACGGGTGCAATTAAAATAGCTTGGTAAATACACATAATTATTTTTGTAAAAACATAAAAATGGTTACCGTGGGTTATCCTTTAGAGCTAAATATATACAATCCTGGAATTTTTTATCTATCTTTTTAAGATATACAATTCCGTCGTACATTAACTTTATCTATCTCGTAAGGTTTAGCCAGCGTTTGCGATTTAAGCGCGCAAAAATATGTTTTTTACGACATCACATTACAAATCTTTGAATTTTTCACTCTTCTGTACTATAATATATAATAATATGTATGTATTATATATATAAACCTTCCTCTTGAATCACTCTATTTATTGCTGAAAACTGTATCCAAACCCGTTGAATAGTTTAAAAGATCTAAGACAACAGACAGCGGAAGCGACTTCATTTTACACTATGTAAAGATTTTGTCAATTTTTTACCCTCAGTTATTGTATGAATAGCTGGCACCTGCGACTCGGTTCTCATGAAAATGATGTCATTATGTTTACCTTGATTCATTATAAAGTAAATGTATAATTTTTACATCCAGAAACAAATATATTAAGTAATTATATTACTAGTGCATCTTAATAAAACACAGGTTAATTTTATTGAAATAGCAGATTGGTATATAGTTTTCTATTTATTTGTTATTCACTTGTAATAAAATATATTCACAGTTTTCTTTGAAACAGAAAATTAAATGTTGTGTAAGTACAAATAATAGATCAAATAAAACTTATAGTTAAACATAAATAAGAGATATATGTGTAAATTATTGGATTTTATAAAAAGAAAAATGTAAATATTGTTACTTAAAGCTTACTTAATACAGGAATTACTAAGTCATTTCTAGTAAATAATGTTTATATCATATCTGTACCACAGATAATCCCTACCAATTTACTCCTTTTTGGTAACATACTTGATTCTGTACACAGATATATAGAAAACTAGCTTCTGCCTGCGACTTCGTCCGCATTGAATAGTTACTACTAATGCAAACACGCAGCGGAAGCACTCAAAAGGAAAAAAAAAACCCGATCTTGAAACATTCTTCAGTGGTGCTCCGCTCCTATTGGTCTTAGCGTGACGATATATAGCCTATAACCTTCGATAAATGAGAGATTTTTCAAATCGGACCTGAGATTCCTGAGATTACCACCTACAACTCCTCTTTATTCAACACCAACCTCTTTATAATATTAGTAAAACCTTTTAATCATAAATGTTTTATTAAAACGTTATCTATTGCATTTAATGTCTTTTTAAGCTAAAGAGGTATAACATATTACGTGCACACATACAGTCCCTGGCAAAATTATTAGACGCACTGTTGTTTTTTTTTACAAAATACATGTTTTCGACGAAGTTTATAAACAGATTTGTTATATTTAATTTTTGATTAGTATTTTTTATTGAACTGTTATTCAGGAGATGAATTTGAATTGAAATTGAATTGATTTGAATGAATTTATACATGAAAAGAGAAGTGACTAAAGTGGTGATTACAAACAAAACTCAGCTCTTAGAAAAGATTATTCATGTTTGAAATCATCATCCTCAAATGTAGAATACATTACAGTTATGCATAGATAGCATGCCGCGCAGAATTAAAGCTCTCATAGCAGCCAAAGGTGGATCAACAAAATATTAACTTCTTATTATATTTTCTTCATTTTTGTTTGAGAGTCAATAAATACATATTTTTTCTATAATGACGGTGTTTTATTAGTTTTACAGATACTTACGTTGTTAATAATATAGTAAATATACATTGTATCTCATAAAAACAATACATCTGTACAGTATCACCTGATAACTAACGTTTTATATAAGATCTTATGGTGCATTTAATAATATGGCCAGGGACTGTACATTCTTTTTTTAAACTTCACAGTTCAACTTTGACCACAGTCTGACGGAATATAAAATGCAAGTTTAAATCTAGAGATCCTAACTAGAAAAATCTAAGGCACTGACTCTCCAGGGTAATTACCGGAACAGCAATATTACAGCTGTAAGGAAGAGTGTCATATCTAAAACACGTATCGGAGAGAAATCAACAAATCTGTAGCCAGCACCGTTGGACAAGTATATTTATTTCCAATTAAATGTTAATATGTATGATTTTTTGTTTTGAATTTCAAAACATTATTTTTAAGGCAGATAATTAAAAAAATTGGTAATAATATTGAGTTTTTTTTATATGTAGATTTTACCCAAAAATCCCAATGAAATTTTTAAATGTCAACAAGTTATATGACAACAGATGACGAGTATTTTTTTAAATCAGATAAATCACTAATTTATTCCTATAAAACTTGAAAATGAAAAATATCTCTTGGAGTAATACAAACAGGATTTGCAACTTACCCACTGAAAGTAATGTCAAGTTTTTCTTTCAAATGGTTTTCTATGGTTTATGGAGTAATCTCAGTAACTACCGATCTGACTTGAAAGATTCTTTCAGTGTTAAAGAGTTCATTTACCGAGAAAGGCTATATCATCACGCTAAAACCAATAGGACCGGAGCACCAATGAAGAATATTTCAAAATCTGGGTTTCTTTCCTTTTCAGAGCTTCCGTTGCGTTTCAGTTCATTAAGTGATGTTTATTGATCATATTATCAAGAACAATTATGAATTCTTATCAATATATAATGATATACTAAGTGAGCCACAGCAATATGTGGCTGGGTCAGTTGTATCACATAAAAATAAAACTTTATTTAAAGTTTAGACTACTGAATAAAGTCTGTGAAGTTTTTATTGCTTTAAACAGTTCAGTTTATCAATGATTTGATTTCCTATGATAAATAGAGAGGGCAAAACATTATCTTTTATGTTGCTACATTGTTCTATAAAAGATCCTACAGTCACTGTAGCTCTATTGCTTTATTTATCGATATGCTTGTAGATGGAGTTTGTAGCTCGTCATTAAAATCATCATCTTTATAAATTAATTATTAGTGATAATGTACTATAGTGTATTCCAAAGTGAGCCACAATGGCTTTCCTTTTTAATCCACTTTTCACATTTCATTTATCTTTTTTTTTAATTGTAAGGGTAAAAGATCCCATCAGACTTCCTAACTATATAATAATAATCATAAATACAATGGTACAACAAAATAATTCCAAGGAGGTTTAATGTGGTTTTAGGTAATAGTGTTAGATTTTATAACAAAGTCCCAAAACACATTACCGATTTGCCGGATAGTAGGTTCAAGTGTTATGTCAAACAGGTCTTAATACATAAAGGTTATTACAGGGTGGATCAGTATGTGAACGATAACGACGTCTGGAAGTAACGCCTCTCTCTGTGCAACCACTAAATACGAATGTAGCTTTATGTGTCTATTATGATGTAATAATAAAAAAAAAATATGTTAGTTATTATGAAAAGATAAACCAGATCAAGTTTCTTGCCGGGTATTTTGATTTAAGCCAAATCATACACCGCAACATGACAAACATGTTATACTGACCCTATTTATGTGGGAAAAGGGTAAGAAGAAGAACAAGACTTTTTATTTATCAGCGTATGTTAGTGTTATTAATTTTCGGTTTGAACTCATTTTACTTAGGTAACTTTTATCACACATCAGTTTCCTGGACAGTGATCAACATAATGACCCAAATAAGCGGCTGTCCTATGCAAATATAGCTTCTAGGAACTGGAAAGAAACAATTGGTAATTGTATACCTATTGTGTGTGTTCACAATTTATAGTTTTGTACATTCATTCGAAATGACTCAATAGTAGACAGTTTATGTTGTAGAACTCTTCAAAACATTTTTTAAATAACTGAGGGCTAATACTGAATTTATTAGTTTAAGTTAAAGAGGATGCATACTTTAAGTAATAGAGGTTTTGGGCTCTGGGTGGAAGGGAGCATATTATTTTTTTTAATTATAGAGGTTCTTTACTTGATGTACCTTTTTTTCTGACTCTGAATAAGTTTAACATTGTAAAAACAACAGTATTAAATGCTTGCTGACAGCTTTGATGTTTCCAAGTCAACATTAGAAGGACTATCAGCACAAAAAAAATCCACTATCTTCAATATCAAATGTAAGACTAACAAAATAATATTACTTAATACAGCATGATTGGTTAAATAGTTGCAATACTCTCACAGATTACTCATTACTTGCTTCTCATTCTAAACCAATTAAAAAAAAATAGGTGCTTAATATTTGACCTAATTAACTCCAGAAACGCAAAACTGGTATAAACTCAATATCAGCTGTTTTACGCAAAAATGAACTGGTGTAATAAATGAATCACGCCTTGCCACAGGGTCCGGTTCGCCTACCGCACTGCCTCCCTTTGTAAGACAGTGAGGCACCACAATAAGCAGTTATGAAATTATTAACCTTGAAAAGCGCCCCTTGAATTTTGTTCATTGAAGCTAGGTGTGATTATTTTAGGTTTAAAATTGTTCCCATATTTTTAAAAGTTTTAGAACAAACTTTAACTAAAGTTCTCTTTGTTGTTTATAAGTATTTGATTTGATATTATTATTTTATATGTAAAATGTGACCATGCACTATCTTATGATTGAAAAATGTTAAACCTTAAACAGTTACTTGGTATACATCAATGATATTATGCCATTGAATTTGTTGTTATTTGTACGAATTCTGTATCACACTTTTACTTTTACTTTCACTTCTACATTATCATAAGTGTTGAAAAGAGTATAGCATCCGCGTCGAAATTATTTGTAAACTTTGGTGTTACATCATTTTTTTACTCCACCAAAATACAATAGAATAAGTTAGTAAATTATAAATAATGAGACATGTTTTTTTGTTTTTAATTTTTTTTCATATTAAAACATGAATTTTAAGATTTTTACAAAGTTCTGTATAAAAATATTTTGCAAATGATTGTAGATACAAAAATTAAAGCGCTATATGATAGATTAATATTTGATCGTTAACTAAACAGTTCACAAATCGATTCGTAAACAGTGCAGTAAATAATTACATGCTAACTTACTACATGACGCACCAGTGTAGCAAGAAATTAGTATCTACTTATAAGATTGTAAAAAATCAATGGACAATTGGTGGACAACCCGTACACGAAATAAGATCGAACGTTATTTGGACCTGTATTACCAAAACGTACTTAAAGTATCGAATAATTATAACAAATAAATAGTAATTTACAGAGATAAATGAAGAAAACTTACCTGTTTTGAAAGAAAACAATAAATATCTACCCGGCAGGACACGCGGTGCTATCTGACAATAGTAATTGAAATAGTGTTGCCAGAAGCCAGAGTGACTTATTTTATTTTTGGCAGTTAATCTTCTAGTAGATTACTACGGCCATTGTCGAGTAGATTACAAGTTTCTTGCGATATTTTCAATGAACTAACAAGATGGTGACTGACTTGTTAGAACTTTCCAGGGAGTTTTGTGGCAAGTCGAAATCCTTGCCATTTCTCATCCACATCACTTATGCAGAATAACCAAACCATATTACGTATTTTTTTATTTTTTTTTTTCTTCGAACTGACTACGCTATTGACCAACCAAGGTCTTAAAAGCTTCACCGGACTACTAAGGCGAGCGCTTAAGGCACTCAGCCGATTTTACTTTGACAACTAGCTCAAGGGTGCGCGGCACACCTCGGCTCTGGCTGTTGCCTGATACATGCAATTCGCGACCTATCTGAGCTAACCTAAGCTAAACTAACTATTCATACATATATGAGTTGTTGAAACATATATGTGTACCAAGCATACATACCTCAACAACTCCTATATATATTTCGTATCGGATAATACGTAAAACATCTCCAATATTATAAAGTATAGATCCAAATAACAAAGATTACGAATAAAATATCAGAGTGACTTATGAACTGTATCGTAATTCCAATACAGTCTGCGTCAAAATTATTGACCATTATGAATAAAGGCTAGTTTAGGCTTCCGCTTAATATAATAAGGAGTTTAATGAGATAACATACAATAAAATTAATACGGTTATAGGTCACATCTGATTACTAATTCTATGAAACATAATTAAAGCTTAATATGATAAACTAATAGGAAATCTACCTATGAGAAAACATATAATTCTATAGATCACAGAATTTTGCGTAAAAAGCAGACTGTGTCATAAAGACATATGTTAAAAGTGAAATAGGGAAATATTTTAATGAACACATATAACAACAAGCCAATGCTACAAGGTATTCCCAGGCGTTCACCCATTCAAGTACTGACCACGCCCGACGTTGCTTAACTATGGTTACCGGTAGAGAACCGGTGTTTTCAATACTCTACCCGACTCATTGTTTACACCCACCTTGGTATGTTGGAAATTTGCGAACAGTATAATTTAAAATCTGTGGTTATGAACAAAAGCGACAATTTTGAAATGAAAATTTATTTTAGTATATTATTGCTCAAAAGGTACTCACTCCGTCAAAAGGATATCGAAGTGCCGCTAAATCGATCTATGCAGAAGAAAGGAATTTGCGTGAATCCCATTTTTTCAATATGCACCATACGTGGTATTAAGTTCTACATTGGAATTCATCACATCACAGCGAATACCAAAAACGAAAGAAATCTACAAACAGACCGTGTTCACAACTTTATAAGCTTTGCCCGCGACTATATCCGTATGGAACCTAATGTGAAAAAACAGTAATGAAATCATCTAAATATATTTAGTCCATCTACTTATCTACTTTTCTCTCGTACTTATGTCGCGTCGTCATTAAATTAAAATAACGTTTGATAGAGTGAACCGATTTTAATGAAAAGACTAAATGGTACTCGAGAATATGCTTTATAATTTAGGTACAGGTGAGGTTTTATGATGAACGCAGTACTTTACTAGTGATGTGTGTTCATACAAACAGATAGACAGACAGTTCTAAAAATGAATGAAATTTATGTTATTACTTATTTCAAGACACTACCAATTTTTTTCACAAAAATCTAAAAAGCGCAGCCACGTTAGATGTATATATAAATGGAATCAAAGTATAACTTTATGATAATGGGTCTACTAAATATATTTCTTTTCGAGAAAGTATAACTTCATTCTTTTCGCCAAAATTAACATTCGATTTACTCACGGGTGTAACAGTAATTACGTGTTATTAGTTATTATGCCTCACAACTTGTAAATCCTAAAGATTTATTGTACCTTTGATTTTTTGGTTTAATAAATGATTATAACTGTTTGTAGTTTATTTATAAATACATGATGGATATCTCATTAATCAAGCTTTTGCCAAAATATTGTATCGTACTCAGAGGATTTTTAATAGGCGACTTTGTAGCTTGTGACTAATATGTCATGTGATATATTGTATCACTTGTTATAACTAGTGAACGTGACATGTCACGCACCTGGCTAATATAGACTATTGCAATTTTTTATTATACCACAGACTACTAAGAGGATACTACGTATTATACTCTTTGGGTTCTTACACTTCTTACCTGCTGTACATTGGTTCATGTTATTCGTTCTCGAATTTTTCCGTTTTTATTTTTTTACCAAAACAATAAAAAATGTCTGTAAATTTGGATGAAATTGGAGTTCAGAAAGTGAAAAATTTGGCGAATGGAGAAGTAAGTTTGAAGGAAATCTTTATATTTATACATTTGTAACAAAAGTTTTAACAAAAATAGGTAGGTACCTTTTGATCTCTCGAGATAAAAAAACCTAAAGATATTATAAAAGCGGTTTATCGTGAATATTGTTTTGTTTTTAACGTGAACTCTTGTTACGAAAATGTTATACTAATTGGAATCTTGTTATTGTTTGCCTTTTGGAACAGTTTGAAAACAATTGTAACAATATAGCCTGAAATTATAACAAGCTACGTAAAAATATTATAATTGTTGTTTATGTATTCTGCCTATATGTTAATAAGTATATATCTTAGAGAGTTCAATAATTACATGAATTTATTGATTTGTTTACTCCTGTAATGAACTACTTTATATTTTCCTTGTATAAATTGTGTAATTTGTAACAAAAGTAGAAAGAATATTTATAGTTCTTCAATGTGAACTAAGGGAAATACTGTACAACACTATTTTTTAAATATAACTAGAAAACTTGTAGACACTCACTTGAACTTGTATTGACTTGAACTCAATATTTAAGTGGACACGACTGGCTTCTTACTTTAAATGTAAATAAATGCAACATGCTGCATATTGGTAAAAAGAATCCTCATCAAGTATATTATCTTGGTGGGAAGCAATTAACCGCAGTTGAAACACAAAGGGATTTGGGAGTTACAATATCCAATGACCTTAAATGGGAAACTCATGTACACGGAGTCGTGAAGAAAACAAATTCCATCCTTTATATCACTCGCAAGGCGTTTAAGTGTCTCACAGCCAAGATTTTTATACAGCTATATAAGACATATATAGGACCTCTCCTGGAACATGCATATATTATCTGGGATCCCTACTTCAAGAAAGATATTAACCTCATTGCAAATGTACAGAGAAGGGCTACCAAGATGATATATGCAATACGTAATTTATCCTATGAAGGGTGCATCAAAAACCTTGGCCTTACCACATTAGAACAGCGTAGGCAAAGGGGCAGGTTAATCGAAACATATAAAATCCTCACTGGTTATTACAATGTACCCAGCCTTAAAGATATTTTCAAGCTCAATGACAATAAACATTTATGTGGTCATCCCTTAAAACTTTGTGAAACGTTAGCAAAAAGAAACCCAGTCAAGCACTTCTTGCCTATTAGAGTGGTCACAGCATGGAATAAACTCCCGGAGAAAGTCGTGATGGCTCCCACTATAAACTCTTTTAAGAATATTTTGGACCACGAAGATATCTCCAAGTTATTTAATACACAGGCATCAGCTTATTAGCTGCTAGTGTGTTATACCAAATAATAATAAATATGAGAAGTATTATCCCCATATCATGTTTGCTTTGTCAGAAGGGTAAATATTATAAACCACAGTGAAAGTACTAGCTTAAGAGCTGCTACAGTTTTATCTGTATTGTGATCCTCATAAGACTTAATTTACATTTCATTGTACAAACTAACACATAGTAAGTATTCTCGCCCACATTTGAAAATAAAATGATCTAGAAGTGCAGTGTACAATATTGACTCTTTAGTAGAGACTGTAGTCTTGCCTAATATTGTGATTGTTATGTTATTCAATAAGATTTTTTTTTTCGAACTGTCTATGCTATTGACCTAGTAAAGTCTTAACAGCTTCACCGGACTACTAAGGTGAGCACTTAAGGCACTCAGCCGATTTTATTTGACAACTAGCTCAAAGGTGCATGGCACACCTCGGCTTGGGCTGTTGTCTGATACATGCAATTCGCGACCTATCTGAGCTAAGCTAAGCTAACTATTCATACATATATGAGTTGTTGAAACATATATGTTGGTACACCAAGCATACATAGCTCAACAACTCCTATATATATTTCGTATCAGATAATATTCTAAACTATTTCAGTTTGATAAGGGAAAAAATAAAACCCTTCCACCTGCATGTGTAAGCGTGTATGCGTGCACGTGTGTGGAGGTGATATGTGTAATGTTGTCACAGTAATGTAAGATTTTGTGTCACTGTATCGCACAAGCAGCACACTCAAGGGCTCCACGCCAAGGGAACGGACCTAGACTTGAGCCGCTGCTGAGGGAGGCCTAATCTGGTAATGTTATTCAACAGGAGATTCTCTACAAATGTTCTTTAATTCAAAACTAAGGATCATCTAAATGCCCAATGTGCATATAAATGAACAAGAGAAAAAGAAATTGCCTTAATTTTTCATTAAAAAAAAGTATTATAATGTGTGAGCTGAAACATGTAAAAACATATTGCACAACATATTATACACTGGCTTTTTAATTCATCTCTATCATTATACCAAGGACCATGGAGATTACATATCCTAGTGGTCCATCCTGTGGTCCAAATTTATTAATTAATATATTAATTTTTCAAGTTTCAAAGAAAAAGAGAAACAAATTGTTCCCTTTTTATAATAATAGCAGTAGAGCTCATTGAAACCTACACAAAACAAACAAAAAATAACAAAAGTAAATCAGTTGAGAAACATAATAAGTAGTTGTACATATCAATGGAAGAAACCAAAATTGTCATAACTTGAAAAATCCAACTTTACACCAGAGCCAAAAAACTATTTCAGAACTTCAATTTTTTTTATGTGTAGTGCTAAAACTAGACAAAAAACCAAGGTCGTATTGATGAAAAATTGAATAGTAGGAAAGTGAGATCCAGACCATCCGAATTAGTTTCTTTTAAATCAAGAATATGATAAAAAGTGATTTAGCCCAAAATGCAAGTTACGATATTTTTTCTATATATATTTCTCGTTCTCCTGTCGATGTCTGATTTGTCTTTGCGTCTATATCTAAATAGATAAATACATGAGAAATGTATATATATGAGATAGGAAAACATCAACACAGTTTGGTTATCATGACAGTTGGAGTGCAAAGTGTTGATGGTTTTATTTTATCTATTTTGATATATCTCATCACTAGATAATACTGCAGCACATGAACATTTCTACCACTTTATCAACCACTAGCCTCTGCCCGTGACTTTGTCCGCATGGAATGGTTACTTTGGGCTAATGATAACATGCAGCGGAAGCTCTCAAGAGGAAAAAACTCTCGATTTTGAACATTCTTCCTTGGTGCTCCGCTCCTATTAGCCTTAGCATGGTGATATACAGCCTATAATTTTCCTCAATAAATGAGCTATATGAAACTGAAAGATTCCTTCTAATTGGAAGAGTACTTCCTGAGATTACCCCCTATAACATCACAAACTTTACCTCTATTATATTAGTATAGATTACAGAAATTCGTTTACTATGAAAATTTGAATATGAATAATCTTGTACCCAATATCTATTTTGCTATAACTTAGCTATTTATTAAAATCCTAATAAAAAAAATACTGTATTTATTACATAATTTCAAAACCTTGAACAATGATAGATTAAGTAATGTAATTTTTTTTTATTGGCTAGATATTTAAAAATACGGTCCGCCATTTTGAGATCTGGGTCATAAAAAATCAGCTGTGGTATGAGTTTGTTTGTTACACTCACAGATACATTATCAGGAATACATAAAGACCATAGGATAGCTATCATCAAAAAAAAATTCTGTTCCCAGCTTCTTCAGTTCAGTTCAGTTGGTCAGGTCAGTTCAGTTCAGTTGGTCAGTTCAGTCAGGTCAGGTCAGGTCAGTTGTTCAGTTAATCTAACAACTAAAGTGTGCGAAGCCATGGGAAATAGCTTGTTTTGCTATAACTCAACTATTAATTATAACAAATAATAATAGTAACAAATGCATGCAAAGTCCCACTTGTAATTTTTTAACTAAAACCTGTGAGTAAACATATTTTTTTAATAAAGAAATCCAAGTGAAGTCAATGAAAAAAAAACTAAATTTTAATACTATTCATAGCAACTGGTTTCATAGTTTTGGGGTTTATCAAGGGTAAACTGATCTTGGTAACACTAGAAAATGTATCACTTCTATGCAAATAAGTATCTTTAGATGCAACTAAACTGAAGCTTGATTGGACAATATCATCAAATCAAATCAAAAATACTTTATTCAGTTTAGGCCCTAATAAGGCGCTTATGAACGTCAAAACTACCACCGGTTCGGAAAACAACCCAGTCACCGAGAAGAACCGGCAAGAAACTCGATCGGGTACATCTTTTTAGCATATATATATCTATTTCAAATACATTATACGTTACAATACCGTTTTTAGTGGATGCACAGAGAGGAGTCAATTCCAGACGTCACCATCGTTCACGTATTGATCCACTCTATAGTAGCCTTTCGACACTAAAACCCGCTTGACATGGTGCTTAAATTTACAGTCCGGCAAATCGTTAATATGTTTTGGGACTTTATTGTAAAACCTAACACTATTACCTAAGAAACTATTACTGGTTTAGCTAAGTCAGAAACATGGGACGACCAGTTTGTCACAGTTTCTAGTATTTAGATCATGCCGGTCTTTTACAAAATGCAGGTTTTCAAAGTTTTTACGGGCATACATTAAATTATCAAGAATATATTGGGAGGGTAGAGTTAAGATACCGATCATGTTAGGATAAAAGAGAGGAACTCAATATTGGATATAGAAATCTAGATTGGTAGCGAGGAAGTAATGGTTCCTATAATATTATTCACAGAGGCAAGAGTCCAATCATATACATAATCTCTGTCAGACTCGGCAACCTTGACTGAATGAATGCGCCTAATTTGTTTTTTGCACCCACGCATAGACATTAATTTTGCGATGCACAAAACAAGGCTGCCTGACTCGCATGACTAAACAATGATTGCAAGTATTTCAAACTAATTTTTATAATTACAGACCTGCGAACTGAAATCGTTATGGGAAGAGCAGAATGCAGCGATAATTTTCTTCCGCCGTTGGGGATGTATGTTGTGCAGGCTCTGGGCTAAGGAGGTATTTATTAATGTGTTATCACATATATTAATACGTGAAGCCTAAACTTTGTATCCCTTTTTAACGGAATTGGGCGAATGGATGAAAGTGAAACTTGGCATAGTTTATATGGAGGAGAAGTGCAGAAAGCTATTTATTTTATATAAAATGCATTAGAAGTACATTGAATTAATTAAAATATGCATTACTCACACTACTGCTTCAATTTTACACAACATATACACACATGTAAATAAAAAAGACATTTTGACATCTGTCAATAAAGGACTTCAAAAAAGGTTGTGAAGGAGGTTGCTATGCTCGACTGTATGTATTATTTTACTCTTAAGTTCCAATTACCCTTTTTCATTCTACATTCAACAATGATTTTTTTTTTCGAACTGACTACGCTATTGACCAAGCAAGGTCTTAACAGCTTCACCGGACTACCTTCAACAATGATATTATAACATACAACTATTATTATAATATTTATCCCTTTAAAAAATCAACGAACTATGGTCGAATTTGGACCACTGAACGCCCACTAGTTTGTTTAAAAATTGGTAGTATTAGGTAATCCTATATCTGCAATGCGTGTATTGCCAGAAGTTTTATAACACCATGTTATTGTATTACATGAGATTAATAAAACATCCTTCATTGAGTTTCTAAAGACAACTAGTTTATTTTACAAAATTGTTAATGTGTACTTCTGGTACCGTGACATACCCGAGAGGCGAGACTACAACGCCACCCGGGGAACCACTATTGACCTGCGATACCGCGCTATTGACTTTATCGGGGTGTTACTAATGACCTCGAACGCTATTGGTGGAAGTTATCGGCTGTTCATTATTCATTTCGGTGTGAGACTACATTGGTGGGAGTTCGGCATATAAAGGGCAAGATGTCGCTGATCTGGACGCACTCCTGTGTGGAGGTTATTGTAAGGCGAAGCTCTGGCCAAATAAATAGTGAACGTATACGAAGTATTTATTGCCATTCCTGACTGCGTCGACCCTATACGTGATTAGTGTAACAAAATACTTCTACAAATTATATTATACTAGCTTCTGTCGGCGACTTTGTCAGCATGGAATAGTTACTTTGGCTTAACGCTTAGTTTAGCCCATGATTACGTTTACATAGAAGGCGAAAATATTTTTAAATAATATGTACGTTAACCCAGATTATGAAATAATCTTCAATCTTCATTCTTCAAAAAATCGAACCAGTAGTTGCTGAGATTAGCGAGTTTAAGCAAACAAACTCTTCAGCTTGATAAACCTGTATATAGAATATAGACGTTATGTAGATGAGATTACTATGCCATCTTTGTTTTTTTTTATTTGACGCCTGTGGTCCTTACCCACAATTCAGCCAGTGTCACGTGGTGATTGCGTTGTGATAAATGCAGGTGTCCGAACACATTACAGTTATGCGTGACATTAGACACAGCATGATAACGGAACAGGTGGTTTTTACATACATCAAAGGAACTTAGAAACGCTAATTTGGAATTAGTGTTGAAATGACAAAAATGTGCGAAAGTTATTTCGCTCCTATATTGGAATTAATTAATTTTTTAGGTTAGGTTTTCAGCGTGACAAGTAGCCGAAGCTTCGCAGTTACGGGGGTAATGGAAACGACCTATTAACAGGGCTTTTTTAGTGCCCTTAAAGGGAAATAATTCGAAAATATCGAAAAATTGCTTCAAGTTGATTTTCTGATTTTCAATCTGCAAATTTTAGAACAGTATGTTACTATACAGGTGTACAGTTTTGCACTCTTTGAGATACACGAAATTATGGACTTAACAATTTTCGAAAATTAGGGTGCCCCAAAAAGGCCTAACTATTAATTAACCTATTACTTTTTTGATTTTATCCCGTTGTTTTTCACGGAAATTTTATGGCGCGGACTTCAACTAGTCATAGTTTTTTTTTTCATTTAGATTGTGGGTTTTTTATAATCATCATCTATTGTTATTTTGTCATTACCACTCCTTGAGCTAGCTGTCAAAATAAAATCGGCAGAGTGCCTTAAGCGCTCGCCTTAGTAGTCCGGTGAAGCTGTTAAGACCTTGCTGGGTCAATAGCGTAGTCAGCTCGAAAAAAAAAGTCATTATTACTTAATCTCTATAATTTTGTTACCGATTTTAAGTTACCTCTGTTAAATTTTATTATTTTGGCATACTTCATAAGGGAGAGCGCAATGATAAAAAAAATAAATTAAAATATCCATAAAATGCTTTATTCAAGTTAGGCCCTCAGAAGGCGCTTATGAACGTCAAAGCTACCACCGGATCGGACAAACAACCCAGTCATCGAAAAATGATGATGAACTAGAAACGATAATCTTTATATATAAATTTCATTTGTACGTGTGTATGTCACTGGATTCCTCCTAAACGGCTGGGCCGATTGTGATGAAAATTTTGTGTACGTATTCCAGTGGATCCGAGAATGGTTTAGATTCACAATTGGACCCACTCCGGCGCTCCGGTTGAATTTTAGATTTTTTTTAAATTATAAAGCCAGGAAAACGTCCGCCCGGCTCGCTAGTATAATATATAATACGTAGGTAATAGAATAAGTAGGGGTCATAAATAAATCCTAGTAGTGTAGTAGTTTTTTATTGCACAAGTCTTTAAATTAACTAAACCTTCAGTGGTCCACCAAAAATTCCTGAATCGTATGTTTGGCCCTACTTAGAACAAAGTTCAGTAACCTTAGTCTAGAATGTAGATAAAAAATTATATGCACAAAAATCGGTATAAAGCCATTATTGAATTTAATAAAATAATATTAAAATACTTGTTACAGCTGAGTGAAATAGCACCGGTCTTGAAAAATAACAACATAAAACTGATTGGAGTGGGCGTTGAAGAGATTGGCTCCAAGGACTTTGTCGACGGCAAGTTTTTTGATGGTGGTGAGTGTGTTTTCTTAACTTCTTAATAAACGTATTCCGTGTTATAACAAACAAGGTAAACACGCAGTGAACTTAAACTTAAAAAAAGTTTGACCCTAAATGAGTGTCTTACCCTTGTTCACAGATGGACATTATTTATATAATTTCTAACACTTGTCTAAAGTTGACAGTTCTTATGTTATTGTTGTGATTTATTGTTTTTCTATTTGCCGGCAAAATGATCCTAATCTATACTAATATAATAAAGAGGTAAAGTTTGTGAATTTGTGACGTTGTAGGGGGCAATCTCAGGAACTACTGGTGCCCGATTTGAATTTGAATTCTTTCATTGTTATATATTTATCGAGAAAGGTTTATAGGCTATATATCATTACGCTAAGACGAATAGGAGCGAAGCACCAATGAAGAATGTTTCAAAATCAGAGATTTTTTCCTCTCGAGAGTTTCCTCTGCGTGTTAGCGTTAGCCCAAAGTAGCTATTCCATGCGGACGTAGTCGTGGGCAGAGGCTAGTCAATTATATAATTGCTAATAAATTATCAATTTCGTGGGTATAATTAATTTGGAAGTAATAAATAAATAAAACAATTTTGGAGATTCACGAGTAAATCATAACTACTGCTTGATGACACTATTGATATTTGATAATATATTTAATCTGACATTATATTATTGTTCCACCTTACGCACTGTGACGTAAGATATACATCTTATAAATTGCTTATTTTATCAATGACATCATATTCTTTTAACTAAATTGTCACAATAACGATAACCAGTTTAACGTAATAATAAGTGAATTTTCTCAATGAAGGTCTGAACAAAAATTTTATTCATAAAATGAAACTGTTTGCAAAATATCTGCATGTAACGGAACGTTTTTTAATATTGAGATCGAATCGAACGAATGTTATTCAGAGTTGCCTGCATAAAAAACTCAAACCAGATGTTTAGCTAGAGACCGCTTGGACATGTGCTTTTGTAATAAGTATTATAAGCATGTGTTGAACTAGATCTGAAATTTTAGGCACTGATTAGTAAAGGTAGTGTTAAAGGGGGTGTCGCGGGGTGTCGAATAACATCATAAGACTTTAGACACTCGAGCCAACCTCACCTGCACGTACGAGGCAATGGCGAAAGCGGGCTGGTATGGTTTTACAGCCTGACTGGGTCGTAACCACCATGTGTATGGCGATAAAAGCCCGTCATAGTGATACGCTTCTGCGGGTGCGTTTCGGGATCAGCCTGTGCACATCCAGCTGTTCGCAGGCCGGCAAGGCAGCGGTGACCGGCGATGGATAGCGTGTCACTCGGTGGTCGCCATTGTTTTTGGATTGTACTGTGCTTACCATCAGGCTTAGTGCAGTCAAAAAGGTGGTTTATATGTCGAAAGTAAAATAAATTGGACAAAATTAAGATTGAATGCAGATTTCACGTATACTTTACAAATTCTTATAAAACAAACAAGTTAAATAAAATGGAACTTTAATGTAGATAAAGTTTCATTTTTACAGTATGTTAAGTGAGGAAGTGACAGGGGTACTGGTAAGACATTTATCGGCAATATATGTAAGTTAGTTTTGATCTGCATTGGACACTTTAGGTAATGCTGCGAACAGGTTCTAGGCTTATTTTAAAAGATTTCTCACATACCAGCTGGGTATATGTTTGAGTGAGTCGCTGGATAGTTTGGATTCAAAATTGGAAGTGCTAGATGTCACTGCGATCGGGTTTTAGGTAGTTTAAGATTATTTGCGTTTAAAAATACAATTGAAACCTGTTATAACCGATTTGGTGCAGATGAAGTTGCACGGGTCAGATAGTATGTAGTTTATGTAAAATATATAAAAAAAATTTTGGAGGTCATCATATACCCTTTGTTAACGTCTACGTCCGGTACCGTGACATACCCGAGAGGCGAGACTACAACGCCACCCGGGGAACCACTATTGACCTGCGATACCGCGCTATTGACTCTATCGGGTTGTTACTACTGACCTCGAACGCTATTGGTGGAAGTTATCGGCTGTTCATTATTCATTCCGGTGTGAGACTACATCGGTGGCATATAAAGGGCAAGATGTCGCTGATCTGGACGCACTCCTATATGTGGAAGTTATTGTAAGGCGAAGCTCTGGCCAAATGAATAGTGACAGTATCTACTTAGTGTTTATTGGCAATCCTGACTGTATCGTCCCTATACGTGATTAGTGTAACACCTTTGAATTTGAAATATAATCTTGAATAACTTTTAAACGAGTCCACAAATCATACTAGACCTTTTTTTAGATATCGTTCAATTTCCTACAAGATGGATTTCCTATATGGATTTTTATTTGTATATACTTTTTCGATTTTCGGGAATACAAATATTGCAGGTGTCTAGGAATGAGTAATAGAATACATCTCAATCATTTTTGTCTGTCTGTCTATCCGTCTGTTTGTATGAACACGCATCACTGCTAATATACTGGGTTCATAATAAAACCTCATATAAGTAAAAAAGCATATCCTCGGGCGTAACTTAGTTTTTGTTTAATTAAAATCGGTCCACTCTATCAAAAGTTATTGTAATTTTAATGGCGCCGCAATTTAAGTAAAAGATAAAAGTAGATAAGCGAATAGACTAAATACGTTCAGATGGCTTTATTTTATTTTTTTATGTCATAGGTGGCAAACGAACATGTGGGTCACCCGATGTTAAGTGATCACCACCGTCCATGGACACTAATAACACCAGAGGAGTTACTAGTGCGTTGCCACCATTTGGGGGAAAGGATTAAGGGAGGGAAAGGAAAGGAACGAGGAGAGGGGAGAGGACGTGGGCTTCCGGTGCTCTCACTGACCGAACGAAACGCAACAATGCGATCACTGTTACTTCACGTCGGTTTTCTATGAGAGGGTGGTACTACCCGGGGCGAGCCGACCCATTCATGCTGAAACCAGTAATAGTTTCATTGTTTTGTATATCAGGCTCCACGTGGACGAAGTCGCGGTCACAACTAGTTGAATATAAAAAGAGATCCCGTATTATTTCAATGGGAAATCAAAAATTACGAAGAGGCACCGCTTAATATTAAAATGAAAGGCTCCAACTTTACCCCACTTTTGTCAACGTCTTGTTAGTTCTTCTTTTAGCTAACCCTAATGTATATGGAGCGTTCCACGCCAAATTGGACGGTTAGATTTTTTTTTATCTCCTCCATTTTGTGATATGTTTTATTACCCCTCAAAATAAATCCCGGCAATATTTGGCATTTTTTAACTTTTAACTCCCTCAAAATATAGTCTTTTTTTTAGTTTTTTTAGATATAACTTTCGTAAAAATGATCCAAATTTGATTTTTTTTAAATTGTTTTTTCATGGCGTTGTAGGTACTTCGGGCTCACTACTATAAGATTGTAGACCGACACGGACAGCGTAATAATAACACTCTGAGTGCGTAAAATAGACTTATATATATATGACCATATAAGGTATTTATACAGCCACGCGATATTTCATTTATTTGTTCAATTGTTTGAACGACATTCTGTTTAAAATATTTCCAAAAGTTTCAGCCTGTCTGCCAAAGAGGATGACATATATGATACAGCCTTTATAGAAAAATCAAAGATCTAAGAATTAATTATTATCCTGTAAAAATATTGTTAGAGACTAACCAGTCGCGCTCTGTATGGTGACTAGGTAATTATTTTATGATTTATTACAGACCTGTACTACGTGGAGAATGTATCGACTTACCAGCAGTTGGGATTCAAACGTTTCAACGTGGTCACAATTTTGACGTCCCTCTTTTGGAAACAGTCGCGAGACGCCATTTCCAAAGGAAGGACAATGGGTAAGTCAACATTTTACTCGAATCATGACCGACTTGAAAATTATATAAATTAAATTTGTCGTAAATATTAAAATTTATAATTAATAATCAGTGATAGAGACGAATAACAATATTAAATCATAAAAAGAAAACAGTATTTTTATAACATTAATATATTTTATTATTATGTTGATTAGAATAATAATTAAAGAGTTTATAATATATGTTTATCAGCAATAAGATTTTAAAGAAAACATACAATAGTGTGTAGAAGTGGTAAGCGTGTCAAGTATACTATAGTCGGATAGAAGTAGTAAGCAGCGGTGTTGAGGAGGCATAACGGCATAAGCGAGTGTCATGCCGTTTGTTGTGACCGCACTTGTGTCGATTTTACTATCAAAGTGTGTGAATAGACGTTTCTCTTTTTTTTTAAATCATTAATAGTCATATGTAGAACTGTGACGTCGACACAGAAATAATCGTTATATTTTGTAGGTTCTAGCGTATGACCACAATCTCACCTGATGTTAAATGATCTATCTGGTCTAAGATAGTAAACACGTTAAACCTAGAGCGGGAACTTAAAACTGCAGCTGCCAGAAAACACCAACAGGTTCTTGCAGGTGGTAACTAGTCAGATGAAATTAGAAGAAGCCCTACTAGATTAAGATACTAGCGCGAACAGACACAACTTATTTTTAAATATACCAGGTAAATCTTTAAACGGCGAAATCCTGCGGTAGTTCATGGTCACATTTAACATATTAAATAATAATATCAAAACAAATACTAATAAACAACAAAGAGAACCTTAGTTAAAGTTTGCTCTAAAACTTTTAAAAGTATGGGAACGATACTTTTAAACGTAAAAAATCACGCCTAGATTCAATTAACGTATTCACAACAATTTTAAAGGGGTGCTTTTTAAAATTAATTGTTACGTAACTGCTTCTCGTGGAAATGCCGTACGGTCGAACAAACGGAAGTGGGACGCAGGTCGAGGTGCGGGACGTGGACCGATCTGCGCGACAGGGTCACCAGTTCGTTTTTGGGTAAATCACCTGATGTTGAGTGTATATCAGTATATCAGATTTGCGTTTCTCGATGTAATTAGTTCAAATATTAAGCAGCTATTTTTTTAATGGATTTAGAACAAGAATCGACTAATGATTAACCTGTAAACATATTGCTAGCGACTAACCAGTCGCGCTGTATAAAACCTTACGTTCTGAATAGTGTTTCATGCACTTAGAACGCTTGCGTACTCGCCGAGTTTGAGTCTATGGCAAATATATAGATAACAGGTGACAAAGGTGATTAAAAATAAGAGCTACTTTAATATGTTTTGTAAAATATCACTCTAAAGTAGTATCCAGTATCGCCAGACACTTTCCGTTGAACACAAACTCTGCCAGGCGCTTTAAAGCGCAGAGAAAGATGAATGAACGTCACTTATGCTTAAATGCTTAATTTTTAAAGATGTAATTCAGATAATTATTACAAAATTATATTTCATCAGCGACACAGGTATTTCTGTCAGGGACCCACCCTTTTTTTCTGATCTGACTACGCTATTGACGTAGCAAGGTCTTAACAGCTTCACCGGACTAAAAAGGCGAGCGCTTAAGGCACTCGGCCGACAGGGACTCAAAACTCTGTGAGTGCGCAAGCGTTCTAAGTGCATAACACTTATCTATTCTATAATAATAATAATACTATAAAGAGGTAAAGTTTGTGAGTTTGTGACGTTTTAGGGGATAATATCTGGATCTACTAAACCGATTTCGAATATTCTTTTACCTATATAAAGCCACGTTATTTGTGAGTTTCATAAGCTATATATTAACCCGAAAATTAAAATACTTTTTTGGGGAATTCGGATTTGCTATGTAAATCGGAGAAAAAACTGTCGAACGAAAACGTTTCTTACGATCGCTGCTTAACAATGAAAGATATATGATTGAGTTCTAGAGAAAAGTTGTAGAGCTTGATAATGCCTACAAAAAAGTCATCGACAGCATATGTCTAACTTTTATATTTAAGTTATAAAAAGTAGTTTTTCATAAATGTTTACCGCCCAACGAAATGGGCACGGGTCAGCTAGTAAGAAATAAGTTGTGTCTGGTCGCTATGGGATATTGGATATGGGATTTATCAAGATTTTTCTTTCACCCAAAACTGTGGCTTATTGCGAAGGATTTGAACCAACCTCGATCAACGCGTTGTCCTAATACGGAGTCATAATCGCTTTCGATGAATTTATCAATGATATAACTAAGAAGCTGTAGATAAGCCATAAGCGCTTCGACAGCATCTTGTTAAAACTTGGCTGCCACGTCAATCCGCTCGTATCTAAGCGACATATAACTATTTCTTTTTCACCATCGATACTGAGAATATGCCATCTTACATATTATCTAAGACAGTGTGGCGTTACAATATTACTTTACGTATGTGTGCGTGCCATTTGTTTTGTTAAAATATCCATATAGTTAACGTGTTTACGGTTTTTTAGTTATAAAATCATAAGAATTTATACAGTAGCTACTTCAATTTAGTAGTTTAATAAAGATACAAGCAGAAATGTAAAGTAAGATACTGTAACAGGTATAGAAACCGATATAATCGGCGACGGACTTCAAAATGGCGGTGCATTTTTAATGAGAAAAGGTGGGAAAATGTTGTTACACTTCGTGCAAATGGGACCGGCCGATCGCTTAACGGATACGGATGTGCTGGAGGTCTCTTTGTTTTGGATATTTCTTTTTTTTGTCTTAAAATAGGTTTGGGCGGTGATTTGAAGGGGGATTGGGTACAGACGGGCGGTGCTCTGCTCGTGGAGAAAGGCGGGAATCTCCTCCATAACTTTGTACAAACCGGTCCCGGTGATCATTTGTCCAATTTGGATATACTCAAGGTCAGTGACGCATTCCTTTGGCGGTTTTTCCACTTTTTGAAATGTTCTAGAATGGTTGATTTCGATTCAAAAATTGTTCGCATTTATACAATAAATATGCAAGTTTCTATTTTATTACAACTTTTATTCCTAAAACTAAATATGTACATATATTTTTATACATAAAACATCCGGTTTTCTATTTTAGTGGTCAGAGGGTCACTTGTCAACTACATGTGACAGAGATGTTGTTATATGTATGTATTATATATATGTAGTATATCGGTGTTGATATTTTATTTATATATTGTGATATTAAATAGGTTAAACATAATTTAAAAAATCTCACCTTTTACACCTTTTTTTTTACGTGGGGAAATCCCTTATGGATTTTCCACCCTCTCGGGGGAGAGGGTGGGTTATGTCCGACTCGTACGGACTAAAACCCCACGGTGTACGTCTACCGCTAAGTTGGAGCGGCACGAGATCTCTATAGACTTCATCGTGCCGCCCCAGCGGTTGGCCTAGTAGCGAAAGCGCCGCCGCCGGGCCCCGTCTTGTTAGGAGACAGCCGGGTACACACCGGCCGTCTCCTCCGTCCGCCGGACCTGTGCAATGGGAAGATGGGTCCCCCGACCCATCCTCCCCGGTCCGGCTACGGTGGGAAGAGGCGATCAAACTGTCGCCTTCTCCTGCCTGTCCTCCGTTGGCTGAGAGGGTCACTTTGAGGATCATGCTCACTGACCCTCTCCGCCGCCTCCTTCTGCGAGACGACTTCCTCGCAGAAGGTGGCCATTGCGTTCCACAGTTCCTCACTGCCGAGCATGGCCGCAACCACGCTCGGCAGTGACAGATCTTGCCCTACCGCCGCAGCCAAAATGCGACGTTGCTCCTCCCACGCAGCACACTCAGACAGAGTGTGCTACGCGGTGTACGGGTCAACGCCGCATTGATGGCATACGGCAGTCTGCTCCCTGCGTGCTATCCAGTACAGGTACCAACCGAAGCAGCCATGTCCGGTCAGGACCTGCACCAGACGGAACGTCAGGGAGCCCCATCCTCTATTAAACCAATCCGACAGGACCGGGCGGACGGCGTCGATCGTGTATCGACCGTACCACGCGTCCGCCAGGTCCCGCCTCCACCTTTCCACCACTTCATCCCTCTTCTCTCTTCTCCTTTCCTCTATTTCTCTGGGAGCTAGAGGCTCCCCCATCCGTTTCTTAACCGCCGTATATTGATATACGGCGGCAAAAAAATTGATTTTTTGGCCCACCGTTTATATAAGTATATTTATTAATTTATTTTATATATCTCGAAAATGGGTATATAGATTTGGATCCAATTTTGAGTTTCCATAAGGTTTTGTATTTTATCTGTATATAGCTATTTTTCTTAAAAAAAGAAGATGCTAGCTAAAAAAAGTATGCGTGTACTTATGTACACGCGTTAGAAGTTATACTTTTTGGTGTAACAGCGTAACAAGGTAAAAATCTTTTCAAAAATGTTATCTTTCGCCTTATTCTACGTTTGTAGAAAAAACGACACTAACAATAGAAAAAAGGTATTTAATAAATTAAAGGTTTTAATACAGATAAATACAAACAACAAATACAAAGAAACAAAAAGTTGACTATAGCTAACTTCAGGGTGTCGGTTTTTCGTGACGGTGTGCGCGCGCATCGTAAATATTTACTCTCATTATTTTTCGCTAACGCGCCAAAAGAAGTATAACTTCAAAAATGTTTTATAACAAATCTTTAAACCCTGTGTCATATAGCGCCAACTCGTAAATCATAGTGGTACTTTCATTATTGCCAATCTATACTATTATCTATACAGTTATTCTAATATTATAAAGTTGAAGAGTTTGTTTGTTTGCTTGCTTGAACGCGCCAATCTCAGGAACTACTGGTCCGATTTGAAAAAATATTTTTGTGTTAGATAGCTTATTTAGCGAGGCTATATGTCAATAACCGAAGAGCAATAGGAGCGGAGCACCAATGAATAATGTTACAAAATCTTTTTTTTTCTTTTTGAGAGCTTGTTAGTTAGCCTCGGACGAAGTCGCGGGCAGAAGCTAGTGCATGATAAATTGATATTATAAAGTCGCTGTTTACAACGAACCTATTGTTTGAAGTTTCCAGTACTATAGATCCGATCTGATTCTAACAGTTCCCTTAATTTATTTCCAAATATATTTAATTGATAAAATGGCTATTATAATAAAAAAGTAAACAACATCGGTTGACAAACAGACAAAAATATTGTGTATTATTTTAATTTGGCATCTTTTTACCTTTGGCATAATTTACCTTTGGCATATTATGGCCTAGTGGTTTGACCGGTGAAATACTATTTCGTAGCCCCGGCATGTATCAACGAATTTTTCGGAATTCGCGTACATTTACTAATTTAAATTGGTAACACTATCAGCTGACGGTGAAGGAAAACATCGTGAGGAAACCTGAACCTGAGAAATGTTCTTGTAGTACTACTGTATGTGGGGAAAATGGAGAACTGTGGATTTCTCAGAGTTTGAAATCGCCAATACGTCATGGGCTGGCGTGGTGATTACGCCCATACTTTCCTTCGGGAAGAGGCCTATGGCCCTGCAGTGGGTCTCTTACAGGCTGATGATGATGATATTTGCATATATAGATTAAATTGTATTTTTTTTATTAATAGAAGTTGTATTGTTTTTAATGTTTGTATTTTCAGCAATTCGGTTTGGAGAATGAATACAAGCCAGAGAAAGCTGATAACATACCCGAGCAGAAGGAGTGCACTGTACGTATGTTTTTTTTTTAAATAGTACTAGCGGGCACTGTGGACGTTGTTCCGCCCTGAAAATAAAAATAAACCTTAACAAATTATATACTCTAAACCTTTCACTTGAATCACTTTATTTACTGGTGACAATGGCATGATTATCCGTTCGGTTGTTTTTGAGTTTATCGCAAACAGACAGACAGGACTTTTTTAATCGGTAAGATTATACATGCCGCAGAACACAAATTTAAGTATAAATAAGTAGGTATTACATTGTTACGTGTAACGTCGAGATAACGTAAGGATAAGTAAACGTCAATTTTAGATTCCTATAAGAAAATTTTAACATTTTTTTTTGACAACACTTTTCACTGACTTGCCTGTATTATGCGCAATCTCGCCGGGGTAGTACCACTCTCTCATAGAAAACCGAAGTGAAGTAACGGTGCACGCATTGTTGTTGCGTTTTGTTCGGTCAGTGAGAGCGCCGGAGACCTCCACTCCCTCCCTACTGAATTTTTGTCATGTTTTTAACCCATTTTTAAAAATAATATCAGAGGAATTATTTTTTTGTACATTAAAGAATGAAATTAATGATTCAAAACGGTTCCGCCTATATTTTTTTAATTTTATTTTTATAAGAAACGCCAATATTGTCGGACAACATACCTTAGACCTTATATTGACAATATTTAAAATTTTTAAATATGCTAAGTTGATAATCGAGGTTAAAACTTAAAAAAATAAGCTGAGATTTATAAATGACTATTATAAAAATTGAATTACAAGCTATGAGAAAGATGGACCTTGACTAGATTTATTACTAACTTAGATATGAATATATACATAGATATATTCATTTTTTTAAATGTATTTCTTGTTTAGGAAAAAAATCATTAAAACTTAAAATCACTATTTTGTATGCATAAAAACTTATTATATTTTATACCGCAACCGCTTTACCGCGCCTTAGGTATGCGCGGGGAGGTGGGGAGTAGGAAGGAAAGAGCATGAACTCACATGAGATTCGTAGTACCGGACAGATCTAACGATATCAAAACACAATTTTATTATTATAATATTGTAGTCCCTGCACTTATTTGTTTTTTAATCCCCTCTAATACGTAGGTTCAAGGCATATTTATGATGGAACATATTTATTTGCCTCAAACGGGAATCAAAGCAGTAATATGGCTCGGACGGGATACGTGTAGTTAGAACATGTATTAATATTGGGTACCCCATACATTTGCATTTTCCAGACAGAGGCGAAGTCCTAAGCCGTGGCGGAGGGCGCTCAAGGAATGCGCACTCGCTCCGATTCACACTATATGGACGGAGAGACGGTGCAAGCAAACCCGGGTGTAGCATGCTATCCATTGATTTTATTAAACGTTTGTTTCAATGGAATTTTATTTCTAAACTTTGAATAGAGCATAGAAAAGTATCGAAAATCCTGCGTCGTCGATATATGGCAACACTAACAGTTTCTGATAATAATATAAATTGAATTCATACTGTGCATCGTTATTCTAGAAAATTCAGTAAAAAAATCTTTAAAAGGTACATAACTTTATGCATTGAGAAAAGTAGGGGAATCCCCGAATCATAAAATGTAGCTAATGTTAAATTGTTTTTTTTTTATTAATTTTTCTATCGATTCATCTCGAAGATCGATTTCCCTGATTGCTGAGTTTAGATCCTTCCAATACGACTATGTGATACGTATATGGGGATGCAAACACCATAAATAACTATAGTTTGTCATATATAGTAGAAAATACCATATAATATATTTAACTAAAAAACAACACAGCAAAGTTTAAAATAACAAGTTTTAAAACGGCTTTCGAATTTTTTTAATTAAAATAAGTTTGAAATTTAACTTAAAATTTGGAACTATCGCATATATCCATAGTATGAAACAGATATGAAAGCAGCATTTATAAATATCTGTAAAAATCTTTCTAGACTGAAAATCAAATTAAATATGAAATGATTAAAAATATCTTAATATGCTCTATTTTTGTAATAAGATTATTCATAATTTGATTGTTATTATAAATTCTTGTTTGAATGCTCACTTAACAATTGTATAACCAACAAGAGGCGAATTTAATGAAACATTACGTTTGCCTAATTCCATTTCCTTAATTATTGACATTTTTCAATTATTTTTTGATTTAAAGACTGACTATTATTTTAATTTAAATGTTAGATTCACTGAACTGAAATTATTAGTCGAAATTTTCTTTAAGCTATAATGTATTAAATAATTATCTTATAATGTTGTTTGAAGACTGAAAGAAAAGTATTTTTTGGTAATGTCAAATGAAAGCATTTATCATCTATATAAAGATGTCATCATAGAGAAACTGTCAATGGTTCGTATGTCTTGGCCGTTTGTTGGTTTATTGTTTATATATTATCTATGTACGGTGATTGTGTCTGTGGTAAATGTATACTAAATGTTGTGGTTGAGGCTAGAAATATATATATACAGAGTTGTCTTAAAGTTGTATGTTACGTGGAAATTTTATTGGGACCATATTCAAATTATAAATATTATATATAGATTCTTCTGACGTGAGATGTTTTTATGTATTTTTTTAGATGTAACGTGATGAAAAAAAACATAATTCCTATAACCAATTAGTTTTAAACATAATTATATTTGCTTATGAGATGCTATAATAGACGGCTAACATACATAAATGCTAAAAATAATAAGCCACCAAAGGCTGCGCAAATAATATTTAAATGCCACTTATCTTCTTATATTTTTTAATAAAACATTTTTTTGTAAATTGTGTTTTATTTATAAACCTAAGACCATTGATATACAAAAACCCAAGATGCACACGTAAAGTCTCACAGTCGGCACATAAAAATGAGTGCATTATGCAGTCATTTCAAATAGTCTCGCGGCGATTGCGTCCTTGTAAAAACAACTTGAAATCATTCAGGTAAGGTTGAATTTGCAAAATTATAAGTTTGTCGCATAACTATAGTCTCGCGTCGCTTGCGTCCTTGTGGAAACAACTTTAAATCATTTAGGTAAGTTTGAATTTGCATAATCATAAGTTTGTCGCATAACTATAGTCTCGCGTCGCTTGCGTCCTTGTGCAAACAACTTTAAATCATTTAGGTAAGTTTGAATTTGCATAATCATAAGTTTGTCGCATAACTATAGTCTCGCGTCGCTTGCGTCCTTGTGCAAACAACTTTAAATCATTTAGGTAAGTTTGAATTTGCATAATCATAAGTTTGTCGCATAACTATAGTCTCGCGTCGCTTGCGTCCTTGTGCAAACAACTTTAAATCATTTAGGTAAGTTTGAATTTGCATAATCATAAGTTTGTCGCATAACTATAGTCTCGCGTCGCTTGCGTCCTTGTGCAAACAACTTTAAATCATTTAGGTAAGTTTGAATTTGCATAATCATAAGTTTGTCGCATAACTATAGTCTCGCGTCGCTTGCGTCCTTGTGCAAACAACTTTAAATCATTTAGGTAAGTTTGAATTTGCATAATCATAAGTTTGTCGCATAACTATAGTCTCGCGTCGCTTGCGTCCTTGTGCAAACAACTTTAAATCATTTAGGTAAGTTTGAATTTGCATAATCATAAGTTTGTCGCATAACTATAGTCTCGCGTCGCTTGCGTCCTTGTGCAAACAACTTTAAATCATTTAGGTAAGTTTGAATTTGCATAATCATAAGTTTGTCGCATAACTATAGTCTCGCGTCGCTTGCGTCCTTGTGCAAACAACTTTAAATCATTTAGGTAAGTTTGAATTTGCATAATCATAAGTTTGTCGCATAACTATAGTCTCGCGTCGCTTGCGTCCTTGTGCAAACAACTTTAAATCATTTAGGTAAGTTTGAATTTGCATAATCATAAGTTTGTCGCATAACTATAGTCTCGCGTCGCTTGCGTCCTTGTGCAAACAACTTTAAATCATTTAGGTAAGTTTGAATTTGCATAATCATAAGTTTGTCGCATAACTATAGTCTCGCGTCGCTTGCGTCCTTGTGCAAACAACTTTAAATCATTTAGGTAAGTTTGAATTTGCATAATCATAAGTTTGTCGCATAACTATAGTCTCGCGTCGCTTGCGTCCTTGTGCAAACAACTTTAAATCATTTAGGTAAGTTTGAATTTGCATAATCATAAGTTTGTCGCATAACTATAGTCTCGCGTCGCTTGCGTCCTTGTGCAAACAACTTTAAATCATTTAGGTAAGTTTGAATTTGCATAATTATAAGTTTGTCGCAACTATAGTCTCGCGTTGCTTGCGTCCTTGTGCAAACAACTTTAAATCATTCAGGTAAGGTTGAATTTGCAAAATCATAAGTTTATAGCATAACTAGTCTCGCATTGCGTCCTTGTGCAAACAACTTTAAATCATTCAGGTTAGGTTGAATTTGCAAAATTATAAGTTTAACGCATAACTATAGTCTCGCGTCGCTTGCGTCCTTGTGCAAACAACTTTGAATCATTCAGGTAATGTTGTATTTGCAAAATCATAAGTTTGTCGCATAACTATAGTCTCGCGTCGCTTGCGTCCTTGTGCAAACTACTTTAAATCATTTAGGTAAGTTAGAATTTGCATAATTATAAGTTTGTCGCATAACTATAGTCTCGCGTCGCTTGCGTCCTTGTGCAAACAACTTTGAATCATTCAGGTTAGGTTGAATTTGCAAAATCATCAGTTTATCGCATAACTGTAGTCTCGTGTCGCTTGCGTCCTTATGCAAACAACTTTAAATCATTCAGGTAAGATTGAATTTGCAAAATCATAAGTTTATCGCATAACTATAACCACGTATGTATATTGGGGAGTTTCAGGCGGCCGGTTTTCAGTGCTACTTTTATTCGAGACTGTGTGTCTTGGAGTTTTTATATGTCAATGCCTGAGAATAACTCCAATGTTTTTTTTTGTAAGTTATTATGTTAAATGACGATGCTGTCTAATATGGTAAACACTCCAAAACTAGAGACTGGCTGTCAAGTGCAGTTAACGGAACACACTAATAGGTGATTGACGATAAATCTTCAACTTAAGGGTGGTAGCTAGCCAGGCGGACTTAGAATAAGTCCTATCACCGTGCTATGGTTCCATCACAATATTTTCCTTCAACGGAAGTTCCGATTCAGTTGTTAGGATTTGAACCTATGCCTATCGACACGGTGTTCGAACACTATCAGCCGGTCCCCTCAGGTCTGGGTACGGTGGCGGGAGGAGTTGGGCAAAGCGCCACCTCCTCCCGCCTGTCCTCCTTTGGCGGAGAGGGCCACGTTGAGGATCTGCCTCGCGGGCCCTCTCCGCCTTCAGGCAATCGCTCGCCAAGCCTGTTCGCTGCCACCGCTGCCGCCGTCGGCTCCCTGCGTGGGATCCGGTGCAGGTACCGCCCGAAACAACCGTGTCCGCCTTGCAACTAGTATATCTATCTATATCTAGTGGGGGCCCAGTGGTTGTCGATCCATAGTTCATTAACTTTTTAAGGTTTGAACTTTATTAGGGTTCCTGTGTCAAAGGGATTCTATAATAAAAGGTTTTCATCATGGTTACTCAGTTATTTTTCACTTGAAAAAAAAATACAGAACATTTTTTATGTCTAAATGAAAATTGAAATTAATTATAAATTTGAAACAAAAACAGGCGGTTAAGGTGGTAAGGCTCTCAAATTGTAAGTAAACATAACTATACGAAAATAAAGAAATTTATCGCAACTCATGACACAACTTTCAATTAATTTTACACGACCCTAATTTTTTTTCATATTTAATGTATCCGGAGGCACTGTAGTGCCTCAAGCCATGTACACGTTCAACAACATATGTAATAATGTGTGTGAACATGTAGGCGTGAGGCTACTGTGCCTTTTATTCTCGAGTCATATGTAAACATAACCTCACCATATTTTTAACTTGATTTATTTTATTACTACGTTTACGCCAACACTTTACACTAGCTTCAAATATGTTAATTATTCGTCCTTTCTACAAAACACCAACAACTATTTTGTTTTTATAATTATTTAATGTTATTCTAATTTATAAAATTTTCGATCCCCCGTTTTGTGATTGTACAAGAGATTTTACTAATTTCGGTCGAATTTTTTATTTCGAAGTTGGTACAATAGGCAACCGGACAATAGTCACAAAATATAAGATATTGATAAATATGACCAGCTTTTATAAGAGTAACTTTTCGATCAATATTATGTGAAATAATATTGATTTGCATTTTTATATCAAGAAATAAAGTCTAATAATTCAAATATTTATATTCTGTTTTATATGTCAAATGAAACACCAATCACTGCGCGTGACGTCATACGTAAGAACCGATGGGCTACGTTTATATATGTCTTGGTCGTAGAATAGTAATTTTATTTATTTATATTTGTTATTTCAAAGTGTATAAGGTTAATTAATGTATAGATGATTAGTTTCTGCCCGCGACTTCGTGTGGATTTTTTTTTCTCAAACTGACTACGCTATTGACCCGGCAGGGTCTTCACAGCTTCACCGGACTCCTAAGGTTGGCGCTTAAGGCACACAACCGATTTGGGTTTTAGGTAACATACACAAGGGTGCACGCACACCTCGGCTTGGGCTGTTACCTGGAAAAAGACGCGTCTGTCCTAGCTAACTATTCTAAGCTATTCATACATATATACATTTGTGAACCATACAATCGAAATTGCATGATTCACAAATGAATACGTGTATATCGGATTGAAACGAACAAACTATTCGATTCAGTTCGATGAGGTAAAAAAACAAAACCCTCCCACCATGTGTATATATGTGCACGTGTGTGAGAGAGATGATCTCATATGTGTGTTCAAGTGATGTAGGTGAGTCACTGTATTGCGATAATAATATCACGAGGGCCCCGCGCGGGGACGACCTATGCTCGAGATATTACTGAGAACCCCGATGTGTGCGGGAGCTAAAAAGGATCGATTACAAAAGCGCGGGCGCAACACGCATTTAATAAGATCGAATTTAAATTTACTTAAGCCATTTTTTAAACGTACTTGGCGTGCGTCATTGAGTACCTAAATTTTTTACATATTTAATGTATAGATTCATATGGTTGCATCAAAATAATTATCAGTAGCAATCAGTAAGGTCAATGACTTGGTGAGGAGAGGCAGGAGGAATTGTTGTCCGTAAAATCGCTTCTCACACCAGTTCTTTGTCCTTAATTATCAGACATGAAAAAATTTGGGGTACTCAATGACGCACGCCAAGTACGTTTAAAAAATGGTTTTTAATTGTTACATTTACCAAAAAAAATTTTCAATTATTAAAATCATAACGGCTACTTGGTCTGCTTTTTTTTATTTTACATCTTTTTGTAAGATGATAATTTTTCCTTAGTATTTTTCTAAATGAAGAGTTGTGAACGTGTACTTGGCGCAATTTTTTACAGTGGAACTGTTTTTGTTCGGATTGAATTAAATGCAGTCTCATTGCTTGGAAAAGTAATGGATACACATTAGAAAGAGGTAAAGTTAGTGAGGTTGTAGTGGATAACCTCTGGAACTACTGGTCCGATTTGAATATTCTTTCAGTGTTAGATAAGTCATTTATCGAGGAAGGTTATAGGCTATATATCATCACGCTAAGAGCAATAGAAGTGGAGCACCAATGAAGAATGTTTCAAAATCGGGGTGTTTTTTTCTTTTAAGAGCTGCTGTGTGTTAGCGTTAGCTCAAAGTATTTATTCCACACAGACGAAGTCGCGGGCAGAAACTAGTCATCTATACATTAATTAACCTTATACACTTCGAAATAACAAATATAAATAAAAAAAATTATTATTCTACGACCAAGACATATATAAACAAAGCCCATCGGTTCTTAACGAATGTAATAGATATATAATACAAAAAAGATAGATACATATACTGTACCCATTGGTTGTTAATATAGTTCAATGAGACACAATACAGACAGACAGAGACAGAAATAACTCAAAACTTCACGAGAAACTAAATTAATAACCCACCTACCCCCCTTCCACTTCCTTCTTCCCTTCCTCTCCCCCGCCCCAACACTGGCTGGCAACGCACTTGCGACTCTCATGTTGCAAGTGTCTATGGGCGGTGGTGATCACTTAACATCAGGTGACCCATCTGTTCGTTTACCTCCTATGATATAAAAAAACAGACGCGGCAGTGGACTTTGTTGTATACCATTCTACAAATTCATTAGTGATTTTCAAATTCAAAAATACTTTATTCAGTCTAGGCTCCGAGACGACGCTTATGGACGTCATAATTATTACCGGTTCGAAAAACAACACAGTCATCGAGAAGAACCGGCAACAAACTCGATCTGGCTTATCTTATAACTCGTTTAATAATACATAATTTCAGTAAATTGGTAAACACGGATAAGAAAAGCCACATGGAAAATTATCATCTCAATTGAATAACTAACCTCTGACCATTGTCAAGGTTCATATGGAGATAAATTCATTTATGTTTACAATCGTGTTTTTACTCCTTTTAATTGAGTATTATTTAAAATGTACAGACGTTTAGATGGAATCATTCATCGGTGTGGTTGAATTTTGCATTTGCTTTATGAAATAACACGAAGTGAGATAAAATTCGTGTGTGTTGTTAGCAAAATGATTAATTATAGGTGAGTTAATTTAGATATAAATCTTGAATATACTCGGGATATAGTATTACTTTTGAAATGAACTTATTGAATATTATTAATTACAGACACATAATTTTCTTTTCGTTAAAATAGTTTTATCGCTTTATGAGAACTGTTTTCTCTGATTTATTTCTATTTGACCCTTTTATTTTGACTATTTAGGTAACCTATAACCATTTTATTGTTTGTAAATTTCTTCTGTTAAGTTTTATCATTAATGCTTAGGCTATATAATATGCGTAATCACATGTAGCCTAGACAATATTTTGAAAACTATTCTATCTGCTAGTGAAATTCTCATCAAAACCGATTCAGTTGTTTTTGAAACAGTGAACAATTAACACAAACAAAATATAGACACTCCAAATACAATAAAAAGTTAATTTTTCAACGTAAATCCTTTTTCTTTATTTTCGATATGGGATATCTGTCCTCATATTGTTACAGTTAATTCTATATTTCATCCTTACTAGTATTAAAATAATAATGTTTGTTTGTTTCGTTTTTACACTTTAATTACTGAATCGATCATAATATTTTCCATACATATAGAAAAACGTTCTCCTTCCGAGTGATAAGGCAAACTCTACGTAAAGTCAAAGCTGCGGGCAGATGCTAGTTACCTATATAGTCTCGCTCTGTTTTAATATGGGTTACGTTTTATATTCTACATTGATTAGTTTAGTCCTTGGAGATATGTAAGCGTTTGCAAATTTAGTTTAAAGTTCCAATTATTTTCAGGCAAATTATTCAAACATTCGTCATATATACAATGATAAGCATAGCTGAGAACAAAGACGATTGCAACGCTTGTTTCGAAGGCGCCTGTTATAGCAAAGCTCCGGTTTTCGGCAAACAACGTTTATCAGGACAAATAGCGATTAATGGCAGAAATAACATAGTATATTTCCATTACGAGAACTCACAATCAGTGGATTATACAGCCGGATTCGATTTGCAGGAGATACGTTTTGCAACGATACCCGATATTGGTTTCTCCTTTGCACGAGCTGTTGACCAAAATAACGGTGACTTATACATAGGTGGTGCTCATGGGATTTTTAAATACAGCCTTAGGTATAACAAGACACATTTTTTTGCGTTACCCGATAAAACAATATGGCATCTACAATACGCAAATAAAATTTACTACACGATTTTCATGAAAAAAGGTCTTTCTACATATGAGGATAATAAATCGAAGACTATACAACAGTTATCGAACTTCACTATCGATGATTTTGTTATTAATAAGAATAGTGATGTGTACTTTATGAGTGCTTCGAAAATTTATCGATTAAAAAATGGTGCAACGCAGGCTAACCTTTTCTTAGATGACATGTATGCTTTATCGATAGATAATTTCGATAACGTGTACTTCCTTCAACCAGCAAGCAGGGGTTTATATAAATTGGATTATAAAACAGATAAATTGATAGAAGTCGGAGCTTTTGATAGCGGCAGTCCCATGAAATTTGTCTTCGATGCGAATGGCAATGTTGTATATTACGATAGATATACTGAAACATTATACTATCTAATACCGAACTACGGTCGTTGCAAAGTGACAAGGAAATGGGATAGACAGATTAAAAAGGGAATCGATTCTAATAAAAAAAACGTCAAATTGAACGTACAAAAAATTAATTGAATTTAGATTATATTGTAAAGAACTACTTTATTTAATATAAATTTATTTATTATTCGTTTTGTGTTATTGTAGATATTTATTTTGATCGAACTTTGACATTAACTCCCGCTTTATCTGTTGGAATTATAAATTAACCTTTGGTTATCGAATGCAAACTTTGTATAATCTGTATTTTTTTAATTATTTGTTTACATACTGTCCTCGCCAACCTTTTTGACTGTTCTATACCATCAAGACAGTTTAAGGATAAATAAATGCCAATTTTAAATTTCTATAATCATATTTTAACTTTGTTTTTTATTAAAATCTTAAATATATTATCAATACTGAACTTAAAGCTATACTCAGAGCGGCCAAAAAGATCGAAAAGGAACACAATGTTAATTTTTTAATTTATAAAATACAAACTTTATATCGAATACAAAATGGCCGCCAATGAAAACAAATACTTTTTATTGTTTCTTCATAATAAGCAAGCTATGTGCTTCTAGCCTTGCACATCTAATTTACTATAAACTGATTAATAAATTTTCCTTTTTTTTAATAAAAATTACCATCTCATATACTTTGTTATTGGATTATTATTCATTTAACCTGTAATTTGGTTCCTTTACCTCTTATGAGACACATAATGTATCTACAACTGTAGGAAAATGTGTCGTTGACAAATATATCTATTTTCGTACCTTCACACGAATGTTACCGAGGTCCAGTATTATAATTTGGGCCGCACTTCGTTCGGGGTCAGATATTACGATTCAAGACCCGTTGGGGTCAATATCGGCGCGTGAGTCGACTTCACAACTTAATTACTCATAGAAAAATACGCGATGTCCAGTTACATAAATACACGGGGATTTTGTAATTATGTCCGAAATAATTTATTGAAGTGAAAACTGCATTAGGCGCGTTTAGTGGTATTTTTGGCAGGGAATAAATTTATAGTTTCGCGTCATGACATGCTACGTAAGCATGACCGGTCGGATTGCGCTTGCGCGGCTTGCATCAGGCTAGCGACACGTAGTATAGGGGCCTTTGTACATGTAATATTGATATTTTGCTGCTCATCATACGTTTGGTTGATTAATAGACTTCATAAAAGTGTATATAATTATTGCTCCGAGTGCCAATAGACATGAAAACCACACTAATGTTCATAATTTCAATAAAAAATCTGTTTTTTTTTTAAATTTATTTTTTAATTTAAATTTATTTTAGCACGGCAAAATACCTGCACTAAGCCTGATGGTAAGCACAGTACAATCAAAAAACAATGGCAACCACCGAGTGACACACTATCCATCGCTGGTCGCCACTGTCATGCCGGCCTGCGAAAAACTGGATATGCACAGGCTGATCCCGAAACGCGACCCGCAGATGCAAATCACTATGACGGGCTTTTTCGCCATATACATTGTGGTTGCGACTCAGTCAGGCTGTAAAACTCTACCACCCCGCTGTCGCCATTGCCTCGTTCGTTATTCAGCAGGGTGCACCACGAGCAGGTGAGGTTGGCTTGGGTGTCTCAAGTCTTATGATGTTATTCGACACCCCTTACACCCCAAGCAATTTAAATATTGTCATTCACACTATAATTAATACATCCCCAGTCCTTATTACTGCTTCGACTTTTTTTTTAAAGACAAAAATGCTCATGCCATTTTCACGTACTGACATAAGTTCGTTGATTCTAAATAATCAATCGATTATATAACCAAATCGCTATCAGTGTCTGCCTGTTTGTCCTTAATTTGGAGGTCGTAGACAACGTAACTGATTTTGATATGGTTTTTTCCAGACGTTTAGATAATTTCTAAACTGTGGCTAAACTTTTTGTGATATATCAAAATAACCTACTATTATAATTATATATCTTAGAAAATACCTATACAAGGGTTCATAACCAACTAGTTTCTCTTCTAAGGAGACACAATAACCATTTTTATATGTATACTTGTAAATCTATTACTAGTTATTCATTCAGGCTTCATTCACCATAATGTTGATCTGATCTAAATAATAAATACATTCTTTCTGGATGAGAGGTACTCTATGTCTTTTCTCGTACACCTGACAGCTTACTAGCAAAATCTCATGAAAATCGGTTGAGTAGTTTCGGAGTATATCGTTGACAAACATCATCACACTGAGTTTTTATATATTTAGATAAATGATTAAAAACTGTAATATATTTTTGTTATCCTGTACTCAGAAAAAACCAATCATAACAAGTGATTTCCAAACAAGTGATTTCACAGTTCCCAAACATTGTTCTTATATATACACTTGAGCATATAGAAGATAAGAAATGTTGGCTTAATATGCTGTGACGTCAGCTCGACGCCATGACAGGCATAAGAGTTTTAATATGAATATTTAACCCTTATTATAAATGCTAGTATAACTTTGTCTGTCTGTCACGCTTTCACGCCAAAATTACTGAACCGATTTAAATGAAATTTGGTACACGGATAGTCTAAAGTCTGAGAAAGAACATAGGCTACTTTGCGAAAAAAGGGTTTTAATAGTTGAAAGGTGGGATGAAACTTTGTATGGAAGTATCGTCATTTTTATAGCTAAAAGCTTGGAACTTATTTTTTAGGCTGTTGAAAGTTTGTAAGGAAATATGTAAGGTTCCGCTCCGATTTGTAAAATTCTTTCAGTGTTAGATAGCTCATTTATCGAGGAAGGCTATAGGCTAAAACGAATAGGAGCGGAACACCAATGAAGAATGTTTCAAAATCGGGTTTTTTTTCCTTTGAGAGCTTCCGCTGAATGTTAGTTAGCCCAAAGTCATTATTCTACGCCGAAGAAGTTGCGAGCAGAAGCCAGTAATAATCTAAGAAACATATATTTAAACCCTGATAATGAAAAAACACTGACAAATTATAATACCTAAACCTTCCTCATTTATCACTTTATGTATTGGTAAACACTGCATGAAAATCCGTTCACTGGGTACGGTTGAAATAAAGCGAATATCTAGTGAACAGTGCGTGATAAGGTGAGGGGTGCAAGGGTAGTACCAACCGACCCTGGAATGAGGACGATTGAAACAAATTACTTTTTTTAAAATATGATTTTACACAGAAAATAATATACAGTGATCTCAAATCACATTGCCCATTAGTAGACAGACAAGGTCTTTTATTTAATATAATTCCGTCATCGCTCGCTTAACAAATCCCGATGCTATCCACGATAAACGCTAAAATGATTCAACCGTACCCAGTCTACCTTACTTTTTAAGTTTATCGCGAACAGACACGTGGTAGAGGACTTTGTTTTATAATATGTAGTGATAATAATATATGAGGCATATAGAATCAAAGACAGCTAAGTGCCACAAGTTCTAAAAATGAACTGAGTATGGAGCCATCTAGTCTTATTGGTAGAAAATCATCATTTAATTCCTACAAGAAATAAAATACAGCTAAAGCCTTTTAATTTTCGTTTTAAAATTGATTTTGGGATCAAATATATTTAAGTACAACCAAGTCGTCAAATAAGAAGTAAAGTAAGAATAAAATACAGTTTTTAATTTCTTGAACTTCTCTTTTAGAGCTGATGGCCATAGGCAGGCAAAATCAATAGCCTACGCCACTCCCTAAAATTGAAACTTTGAATATAAGTAAAACTCCAACTCTGAGAATAGATAAACATTTTTTTCGTTTCCTGCAAATTTGGTCTCTATGCACTTAGCTGTTTTTGATTTTATATGCCTCATATATAGAAAATTATGGGGTAATTTTTGTTCATATAAAAGACAATCAACTATACATTAAAACTATTATCATAAAATCTCTTGATCCTTTTTAATGCTTAAAATTGCTTCAATATACTTTTTATAAAATCGAAAACGATCTATGAACATCGATTTTTAATCTTGAAATAGCCTATAATCTTATACTCACAACTTGGTATAAAGCTGGTTTCATACAGTCAATGTATTGGCCAATGGGGACAAAAATTACGGTCACGTATTTTTTGTCTTACAAAATGTCGTCATCAAATCATTTGAATTACAAATCACAGTTTTAAAATTAGCTGTTTAACCCTACCACGTAGTCGGGGAATTCCCTCGAATCGCAACAAGAGTTGATACTGCGATACTTGCGATTTATTACATAGTAGTTATCAAGTAATATTTGCATAGTGTAAAAGGTGGCGCTGAACGCCAATTGAAAAAACAGTAAAAATTACGAATGAAGCAGAAAGCAGGGTACCACTGACTATCTTGAACCACATCGTCATGAGGTGAGATAATGGTCAAACGCTAGAACCTATAAACAATAAAGAAACAGGGTGTGTCGTAAAGACACACGGTAGAAGTGAAACTTTTGTGATGAAAACATTTTAATTAAAAAATACAACAAAAAGGTGCGGTGTTCCCAGGCGGTTTTACCCATGAAGTAGACGCAGTGCCAGTTTGGCAGCTCCTGCTCCTCGGCCCATATGTAATTGAAGACACCATGGGGCTTTGATCCGTTCAAGTCGGACATACCCCACCCTCAGCTGCCCGGCTAGAGTGGGAACCCGTAGGGTTTCCCCATGAAAAAAAAGGCGGTTACCCATCCAAGTACTGACCGTGGTCGACTTTGCTTAACTTCGGTGAACGGACGAGAACCGGAATTTTCAAAACTATATCTGACACAGTGTTTACCCGCACCATTTCTTATGTGTTAGAGTCACGCTGAAGCTATTACTGGTGTTATCATGAATGGGCCGGCTCGCCCGGGGTACTACCACCCGACCCACAGAAACACCGACGTGAAGTTAATAGTGCTTGTTGTGTTTCGTGTCGTTCGGTCAGTTAGAGAGCCAGAGGCCCACCTCCCCTCACCCATCCCCCTTTACTTCGCTCCCCTCCCCCCAAACACAAGTCGGCAACACACTTGCGACTCATCTGGTGTTACAGTGGACGGTAGTGATCACTTAAAATCAGGTGATCCACCTGTTCGATTGCCTCCTACGATATAAAAAAAAATCACACAAAAAGGTTGTTGATCAGAATTTCAAAGCGCTCCCATAAGAAGCTTCTGTTAAAAAACATGATTTAGGTTACGGAAAATGATTGTTATTTCTACAATACTTCTTCTTTAAGTATTTGAGTTTTGGACAATTGCCTGTGACTTGGTATCCATTTGTCGGTACGATAAATTCACTGTGAATTCTTTTAAAGTTTGACGCGTCGTTGGTGAATAATATATAATCGGATAGCGCACGTGTGTCACAGTCTTTATAGCTTATTTACGATGCAAGAACCAGGCCAAATAGTACAATGGATTCGCTTGGACTGGAGCCAGGCCATTTTATATTTTGTGTTATGTGCTTCACTCTTCTATAGATTTTTTTCTTATAATAATAATAATAATGCAAGTTAGACATACCTGTGTAAGTAATTTTGTACTGGCTTTGTACCCTAACTTATTTTATAAATCCGAATATTTATTTGTTAAGCATTCACGTTTTAACTATTTAATGGATCATCATGAAATTTTCAAGGGTTTTAAAAGGTCACGAGGCACATCAAGAAAAATACTATGCCCTAGGGCAGATCTATATAAACGCGTACGAAACCGTGCCCAAAAACTAGTAATATATACAGATTAACTGTGCCCGCGACTCCGTCCGCGTGTTACCTAATGTAAAAATAACAGTGAGTAATAAATTCATCTCAATATATTAAGTCCATTTATTTATCTATCTTTCTCTCGTATTTAAGTCACGTCCTCATTACAATTACAATAACTTTTGAAAGAGTGAACCGATTTTAATATAACCATAATTAATTAATAATACCTGATTACAGATTGACTTGACATACACACAATGAAATAATGATGAGATATATTAATACGTACTAGTGGGCGCCCAGTGGTCGACATTCGCCCATAGTTAATTGATTTTTTAAAGTTGAATGTAGAACGAAAATGGATAATTGGAACGTAAGAGTAAAATAATACATGCAGTCGAGCATAGCAACCTCCTTCACAACCTTTTTTGAAGTCCTTTATTGACAGATGTCAAAATGTCTTTTTTATTTACATGTGTGTATATTTGAAGCAGTAGTGTGAGTAATGCATATGTTAATTAATTTAATGTACTTCTAATGCATTTTATACAAAATAAATAGCTTTCTGCACTTCTCCTCCATATAAACTTTAACTATGCCAAGTTTCACGTTCATCCGTTCACGCAATTCCTTTAAAAAGGGATACAAAGTTTGGGCTTCACGTATTAATATATACTAGTGGGCGCCCAGTTGTCGACATTCGACCATAGTTCATGATTTTTTAAAGTTTGAACTTTATTAGGGTTCTTTTGTCAAAGGGTATAACTTCTATAATCAAAGTTTTTCATCATGGCTACTCAGTTATTTGGCACTTTAAAAAAAAAGTACATATAGTCGAGCATAGCAACCTCCTTCGCAACCTTTTTTGAAGTCCGTTAATTGACGGATGTCAAAATGTCTTTTTTATTTACATGTGTGTATATGTCGTGTAAATTTGTAGCATTAGTGTGAGTAATGCATATTTTAATTAATTTAATGTACTTCTAATACATTTTATATAAAATAAATAGCTTACTGCACTTCTCCTCCATATAAACTTTAAGTATGCCAAATTTCACGTTCGTCCATTCGCGCAATTCCGTTAAAAAGGGGTATAAAGTTTAGGCTTCACGTATTAATATATACTATTGGGCGCCAAGTGGTCGACATTCGACCATAGTTCATTGATTTTTTAAAGGGATAAATATTATAATAATAGTTGTATGTTATAATATCGTTGTAGAATGAAAAAGGGTAATTGGAACGTAAGAGTAAAATAATACATACAGTCGAGCATAGCAACCTCCTTCACAACCTTTTTTGAAGTCTTTTATTGACAGATGTCAAAATGTCTTTTTTATTTACATGTGTGTATATGTTGTGTAAAATTGAAGCATTAGGGTGAGTAATGCATATTTTAATTAATTTAATGTACTTCTAATACATTTTATATAAAATAAATAGGTTCCTGCACTTCTCCTGCATATAAACTTTAACTATGCCAAATTTCACGTTCATCCGTTCGCCCAATTTCGTTAAAAAGGGATACAAAGTTTAGGCTTCACGTATTAATATATATGATGATGATAAATAATAATCCATCCCTAAAGAAACTAGCTATAAAGAATAATATAACTAACATAATACGCGTATCGGAAGATATAAAATTAGTACTACTGGGTCTCATCTATAGGCACTTAGTGGCATATTTTCATGTTGTTTTCTTACGCCAAAAGTTCAGTTCGTTGTAGAATTCGAACCTACATCGATCAATACACTATCCAATTACATACTGAATCATCGTTGCTTCGAACCAGGAGAACGTTATAAAATGTACTATTCTCCTCGGTTGCAATGAGCGATAATCTATGAACGAAGACTGTTGAAAGCAATTGTAGTACTGTAGTAGGGGTATAAACAGTTAATGGTCGAAGGAGTTCGTTTACATTAATGGTTCAAGGGCTAATTGCTTGATTGGTTGGATGGTTGGTTGTCAATCAAGTCAAGTCAACTTGACATGACGTGACTTGGTTGGTTGGTATGGATGGTGGCGCGTATTAACGTAATCGCAATTTTAGACGATTTTCATGGTCTTAATAAACTCCAGATTCGAATTCAGCGGATCGAAATACATGAAAATCAGGCTTGTTCTTTCATAAAAAAATTCCATAATAACCAAAACAAACCCTATTTTCGCTATTATTAACTGATTTTTGCAATTTACTTGAGATTTTAAGGGGGTACGGCCCGAACTGAGTCCAGATTCGGATTCAGCGGTTGTGGCGCGGGCGTCAAATGTACAAGTCACTTTTTTTTGTACGCCGCTCAGTAAAAAGAAAAATTAGGGGATTACTGTTTAGTTTTATGAAATAGAAATGTATAATTTATGCATTTGTCTATTTACTTAAACTATATTAGTCAGGTTTTTACTATTTACACGTTTGTTACATGGCTTCAAAGTTTATTTTATTAGAATAATTGTGTAGGGGAGGTGGTATGTGCAATTTGATACGAATCACCTTCCTTTCTGGTTAACAAGTCGGGATTTATGAGAGTGCAAACATAAAAGCAGAGGTGGCTGTATAAAGTCTTCTAAGTGGTGCGAGATCACATTGTGGCGTCTCAAAGTTGGATAGCTTATTCGTAATTCAAGTTGGCGGCCTTCTTTTATTTATTATGTACTCTAAAGCGCTGTCAAAATAAAAAATCTATATATTAATACGTGAAGCGAAAACTTCGTACCCCTTTTCAAGCGAATTGCGGGAATGGATGAACGTGAAATTCGGCGTAGTTACGATTTATATGGAGGCGATGTGCACAAAGCTATTTTTTCAGATATAAGATTTATTAATAATATTAATCGTGGAATGAATCGTGAATGAGTCGAGGAGTTTTTTAGGGAACGTATTTATTGTCTTGGTGCAGACAGCGTGGTCGAGGAGCCCTCTGGACGAACGGCGCAATGTTTACATGTGACGTCGCAAACTTGCTGATACTGGTTCCAGGAATTGGTGTTGCAATGTTTACATTTCTAGGTCGTAGACGACTAATGTTGTGTCTAGGCGATGCCTCATAGACTAAATAGTATATTGTTTACCATTTACCAGCCGAACATCTTACAATATGCGCAGTTGTATATAAAAATATTGCGTAGCTATGTACTTATGTATGTTCATCTTATTTTGGGGATCGATGGGGAGCTATATGCTTTCCTTTACTGGTGGTAGCATTTTGATCCTTTATACAGGTTGTACCAATACTAATTGTGAGTGGAGGCTCGAAAGCAACAAGAAAACCTATACTTACTGATATATATGCAAACGTAAGGACAAGTGAAATAACCGGCCTTTCTGGCGCGGGGAAACCGTTCCAGGGCTGTGCTGTATGCGGTGGTCATTGTTTCGACGACCGAACATGTACAGACGTGTCTGTTTCATGAATCAGCCGGCAATTGCTTCTTGATTTCTCAGTTTTCGTCAGCGCAGCTACCCGTATCTTGCTCTGTTGGGCGGATCAGGGAGCGCGCTTGGGGTTTATAAGTCACCCTTCTTTTGATGCGGTGACCGTGGATGTCGGACCCTCTTGTGGGTCACTCGGGAGGTCTTGTAGAGTATATTTATTTTATTTTATTTTATGTATTTAGCACACCAACATAAATATTACACATAGATAAAATTACATGTGGTAAATTACAAAATAAAATTACAGTGTAATAATTACAACCGCAGGCATGCATGACATTAATAGATGACAAAATAAACTAATTCTAATTAGTAACTATATAGACAGAATAACAGTTTTTTTTATAAGTACACAATTATGTTTTTAATCAAGTGTCGCTTGAATGATCCAAATGCATCACAAAATATGTCGTTGTTGTTATTTGTTCAAGATACGTCATTATACAATCTAGCCATACGTATTAACGGACTGTTATATACGATGTTAATGGTCGCAGTTGGAAGGGCAAAGATATGTGGATTACGCAATGTTTGGCAATTAGGTCTGAGGTAGAAGTAGTTGACAAGAAATGCATCCATGGAACCGTTTATAATTTTGTATAGGATTAATAAGTCAGATACATTTCGTCTCATTTTTAAGCTAGCGATGTTAAAATATTTTAGTCTATCATTGTACTCAGGAATAGACTTACGAATGCCATTTCTTATACTCAAATGTCTAACAAAACGAGCCTGAACCGCTTCGATGAACTCTGTGTGAGTGGAATAGTGAGGGGACCATATCGTAGAACCATATTCGAGAATGCTTCGGACTAAGGTGTTATAAAGCACAATAATACTCCCGTTATTGCAAAATGGTCGTGATACACGTATAATAACATTTAACAAGCGTCATTCATTCAACAAGTCATTTAACAAGCGATAGTCCTTAAATAGGCGTGGATTCAACCACTTAATTAATTATCAAGATAACATACAACACTTACATATTTTCCTGTTGCTAGTGGGTTCTAGAAAATTCAGTTTTTACGGCAATAATTCAAATGGAATTAGATAACCGAAGCGTATTGAAGAAATATATCTCATATAGAATATCCTCATCAGTTAAGGCGAAAGAATTTTAGGGAAAATGTGTCACAGAAAACTTAAGTTGACAAATTGGTAAGTTTTCTCAAGTAAGATGTGATACTAATTTTACCGAAATCGAATGAAAGCTGACACAGTTAAGAATGATACAGTGTTATAATTACTTTTTTTTAAATTTACAAATCTTATTAATATTATAATAAAGAAAGTTGGTGAGAATGGATAGAAAGAAATCGATTATTTATTTTACATTATTATACGATACAAAATATACAAATGTGGTTAAAGCTCTGCAAATCGCGGCATCAAGAAAGGGTGTCCAGCTCAGCATATGTTAAAGCGTCATAAGTAACACTCAGCCTTGATTTTCGGCTGGAACCGCCTGCAAGTCACGTACGTAATAAATAAATAGTTAAATATCTAAAAATATAAAAATCCAGTGTATTGATGTTTGTCCAAGATTAGCTCTGAAACTACTCAACGAATTTCCATGGAAGGTGTTTTTTTTTTCACGAACTGTCTATCCTATTGACCTAGCAAAGTCTTAACAGCTTCACCGGACTACTAAGGCGAACGCTTATGGCACTCAGCCGATTTTATTTGACAACTAGTTTAAGGGATGAAAGTTGACTTTTATGTATAATGTAGTACAACTTGAGAGATAGGATAATTAATACTTCGCTTAATGGCCTGAATATTTTAAATTACAAATTAAAAGATTGTCAATGTTGCTTATTATTATTAATTGTAAGCTTCATCAGTCTCGACCAGATGGCGCTTTTAATTAGTTTGTTGACACAAAAATGTAGAGTTGACTGTTATACATATCTCATAGATGTCGCCACGTTTTAATTTTGAATTTCTTTTTCAACCCCAGTTAATTTTATGGTGCATGTGTTATCTTAATAAACTGAGTCACAGCAACGCGTGGCCGGGTCAGCTAGTAATATACCAGGTAAATGTTTAAAGGGTGACGCCCTTCAATCCTGTGGTAGTTCATGGTCACATTTAACATATAAAATAATAATAGCAAAACAAGTACTAATAAACAACAAAGAGACCTTAGTTACAGTTTGTTCTAAAACTTTTAAAAGTATGGGAACAATATTAAAGGGGTGCTTTTCAAGGTTAATCATTACGTAACTGCTTATCGTCAGAATGTCGCACGGTCAAAAAATGGGAAGCGGAGCGCGGGCCGAGGTGCGTGACGCAGCCCAATATGCGCAGCACGGTGTGATACACTGCTTTCCTTATTATTACACCAGTTCGTTGTTGCGTAAATCACCTGATGTTGAGTTTTATTTTTCTCTAAATAATTATTATGTGTAGGTGGTAAAGCCACGCTGAAGTTATTACTTGTTTCAGCATTAATGGGTCGGCTCGTCCGGGGTAGCACCACCTTACCTCAGAAAACCGACGTGCAGTAACAGTGCTTGCATTGTTGCGTTTCACCTTGAATCACCGTGAATCACCTGCTTATTTACCTCCTTAAAAAAATTAGGTTGAAAGAAGAAGATAGTCGTACTGTAAATGGAAAATTTGGTTTCATTTTCTTAGTTAGTAAATCCGTGCCAAGTCAAGGTGAGAAACTAGTTTACAATACTTTTGATACTACCAATTAGGTAGTCATAGGAAAAACAATTGCTATATAGCATTTATAAGTTCCGTAATAAGTAACGCCACTCGCAAAACTTGTCAACGATAAGACTACTGTTCAAATAAAGTAAATTTTCAAAAAAAAAGTATTAACCGACTTCAATATCAGTCAAAAACCCATAAGGCACTAAAAAGCGGAAAATAAATAGTTTATCAAATTAACCAAATTAAATAAAACATATGAATATGTGTGCTACCTAGAGATGTACTGGAAGTCACTACCAACCAACATTTTTGTATTACAGAGACGCGACAGTGGACTTAAACTTTGTACCTGTATATGATATGATTTTCGGTTTGGTTGGCACCGACTTCCAATACATCTCTAGGTAGCACACATATTCATATGTTTTATTTAATTTGGTTGATTTGATAAACTATTTATTTTCCGCTTTTTAGTGCCTTATGGGTTTTTGATTGATATTGAAGTCGGTTAATACTTTTTTTTGAAAATTTACTTTATTTTTCCATTTTTAGTGTACATAAATATATTTTACTAGCAGTGCCCGCGAACTCCGTTCCGCCTTAAGTATATTAAAATATGCGCATTTTTGCGGTATGGTATCTATCGGTATGGTATGCGATATGGTTTCAATTGGTTGTACAATAAGTAACGTTTGGTACGAACGCAACCTTTTCAGTAATCCGCGATAGTTTCTACCACCAACTCGGCTACCATCGCTTCACACATTATACACCTTAAGTAATGTAATTACAATGCTTGCGTCATGTTGCAACACAGCAACGAACATAAGCACAATAGGCTCCTAAGAATTGAAGAGTTTTTTTTATAATATTGGTGGCAAACGAACATACGGGTCACCTGATGGTAAGTGATCACGGCCGCCCATGGACAATTGCGACACGAGAGGAAACACAGATGCGTTGCCGGCCCTTAAGGAGTAGGCTCGTTTCTTGAAAGTTTTCTTACTTTGTCACGGATCCCATAATCAGAACCTAACCAAACTCTCATCAAACTACCATCAAAGTACATCCTTTTCAATAAAAAATGAACCATCGAAATCGTCGTGTACATACTTAATGGAAATTTGAAACTTATACGGTTTTGCACTGGATGCCGTTGTCGGAACTGTACCAAATTGAAATGGGACCACACTGGAAGTACCAGCTTTCAAATAAAAAAAGAATAATCAAAATCGGTTCACCCAATCCAAAGTTATGAGGTAACAAACATAAAAAAATATTTAAAAAAATACAGACGAATTGATAACCTCCTCCTTTTTTTGAAGTCGGTTAAAAATCAATAAAAAATGAATCATCGAAACCGGTTACCGTAATATTGAGTTATTCGTCTATTTGTCGTGTACATATTTAATGCAAATTTGAAACTTATACGGTTTTGCACTGGATGCCGTTGTCGGAACTGTACCAAATTGAAATGGGACCACACTGGAAGCACCAGCTTTCAAATAAAAAAAGAATAATCAAAATCGGTTCACCCAGTCCAAAGTTATGAGGTAACAAACATAAAAAAAAAACAGACGAATTGATAACCTCCTCCTTTTTTTGAAGTCGGTTAAAAAACATGTTTATTTTACTTAACACAAGTACGAAAACATGATAACATTTGATAACTTACTTGCCCCTAATGTTTTGTTTTTGTGCCACTATATGCCAATATATTGCTTCTCGTCTATTGGTTAGTGCTCGTAAACAAACTACGGTAACGTCTGTTTTTTATTTATAATAATCATGGCAGGAACTTTACGCCTTGTCATGGGTATGTAGTATGTTGAGATGCATAAATTATATCTGTATTAGCGAATATTATAAAAACTATAAAGCTTTTCTGTTTGAACGTACGTTGAAAAAATTGTTCTGCATCTTATAACCTAATATCACATATTAAACCTATAGACCTTAGGAGAGGGAGCAATTGGCCAATGGACACGGGCATATCGGTCGCCCCGGGCAGTTAAACTGCACAGGCCCCTGTGGTGGAGGTGCATTATGTCGATGACGACTCCTACAGTTTGTCAGGGGGTGTCTTGTTAGACCCGACTTGTCACACCTCCTTGAGGGGTCTACCATCTTGATCCCTCAGGCCGCAGTTGGGGCCCCTTAGGTGGGGATAACACCTGTCGCAGGAGCAAACGTAGTTTCGATAAGACAGTCCCTGCTCGTCTGGCCAAAATGTGTAAGAAGGTACTATGGGGATTTAGTCCTTGCAACCTGGGCATATCCATCCTCTGCTGCCCAGCGGGATGGATATCCGTTAGAGATTTCCCCATGAAGAAAGAACAGGAGACGGACAATTGTCATACAAAATGCATATTATAAAAAACGAAGTGAAAGAAGTTAAAACTAACCAAATTATAACAGTACTAGCGGGCCCGGCGGATATTATTCCGCCTGCTAATAAAAAAATGCCTTAACAAATTATATACCTAAACCTTCCTCATGAATCACTATATCTACTGTTAAAAGCCGCGTGAAAAGCCGTTCAGTAGTTTTTGAGTTTATCGCGAACAGACTGACAGACGTGGCAGAGGACTTTGATAATATGTAGTGAAGTGTACAAGGACAGTTAAACGATGATGGATTATTTGATAGCGTGTTCGGACACCGCGCCGGTGGACGTAGATTCGAATTTTAGCAACTGAGTCTTCCAGTGAAGGAAAACATCACGATGAAACCGTGGCACGGTGGTAGATCTTATTCTAAGTACTCCTGGCTAGCTACCACCCTCTAGTTGAAAATTTGTCGCTAACCATCTGTTGGTACGTTCCGGCACAAGCACTTGAGAGCCAATCGCCTCTATGCTTAAGGTGTTTACTACCTTAGACCATATCATTTTACATTAAATGAAATTGTGATCAAACGCTAATATCTATAAAGTATAAAAAAGTAAGACGAAAGAAAACCGGCAAAAAGGGCTACTTAAACCATCACTTACATTGGTGGTGCCGTTGTGACTCTGGCGCCATTGAGGGTTCTATACTATATGAGTGGACTATATTTTCGGGGGTTGCGAATTTTATGCTAAACTATATTGTAATCAGCTATATGAGACAATGGAGACAATATTGGGAAGGAAATAGGCACATACCTCGTGGCGTTGCAGTTTCACGTGGCTAGCCGGCTAGGTGGTTGTTCTCTACGCACTGCACAGAATGTTCTCCGTCACAACACTGACGGACGCTAAAGTCTAGATTGAAAGAGTCACGCACAACGATATTTGACTATAAAGCTATGTTGGCACGTACTATGTGGAGCGATGCGATTATTGTTACCCAGTCGACTAAACGAAAGAATCAACTATTCGAGCACGCGGCACGGAGCATGTTTATCGTCGCGTGACGCGATGATGAGTATATGCATCTGCCAGTAGAGAAAGGGTAATGAGCGGGATGGAAAGAATCGCGAACTGATCACAATATTGCAGTAAATTTAAACTACATTAAAGTGGCGCAACCATACATAAAGATTTAATAGCAGACGAAGTCGCAAGTGGCTGCACGTAAATAATAATTAATGTGTCTTTTACAAAGAAATCCTTCACTCAAATCGATATGTATCACCCTTGCTGTATGCTGTAGGTGGTAGAGCCAGGCGATTACTGGTTTCAGCATGAATGTGTCGGCTTGTCCGGGCTAGTACCACCTTCTCACAGAAACCCTCACGTGACAGTAACAGTGCTTGCTTTGTTGGGTTCGTTCGGTCAGTGAGAGCGCCGGAGCTCACCTCTCCTTCCGTTCCTCTTCCCCCAACACGGACTGGCAACGCAATTGTGACTCCCTTGGTATTGCAAGTGTCTATCGAGGTGGTGATCTAACGTCAGGTCACCCACCTGTTCGTTTGCCTCCTATGATATAAAACAAAAACCTTGAGTTACATATTGATTTAATTGAATACACTTATACGTCCAATTAAACCTCGCCGTAGTACATCATACGTAATGTTTGAACTTGTACTTGTGAATTGGTAGGGATTTTTTTTTAAATATATTATAGGAGGCAAGCGAACAAACGGGTCACCCGATGGTAACTGATCACCGCCGTCTATAGACACTAGCAACACCGGGGGAGCCGCAAAAGCGTTGCCGGTCTTTTAAAGAGGTGTACGCTCGTTTCTTGAAGGTTTGCAATTCATAATTGTTTGGAAATACCGCCGCTGGGAGTCGATTCCAAAAGGTCGAAGTACGAGGCAGAAGCGACCTTGAAAACTTCACCGTGGAAGACCTCCACTCATCCAGGTGGTGCGAATGACATCTTAGTTTTAGGCGGGTAGTACGATTAGATTACAAATATACACACGACAATGACACTAAAATCTAAAGCTTATTTTTGTTACTTTTAATAAATTTCGGCAAGCATTCTACAATTAGGTAATTATCCGTAACGAAAGGTAAAGAGGCACGTAAAGTTAACAATACGGATAGTAATTTCTTTTGGAATAGTTTACGTTTCAAATTCAATACATTCTTTTGTATTTCCTTTCAATTCGTCACAACTAGAAAAAAAAATTTAATGTTTAATTTATCTGAAATTTTCTTTGTTTTTATTGATATGAAACATTTTCTCTTATTTTGTACTGGTTGTTTTCACATTTAGCAGTGTTTATGTCAATTTTTTACCATTGAACTCAGTTTTGTGGACCTTAAATAAATAAATAAGAATGATATGATATGAAAATGAATGAAGGTCTTTACATTTCACCGGACTACGTTATTACACGTTAAATTAATAGTTTGATTTGGTATTTTGGGGTAATGAGTCTACCTAAATACTGTCTGGGTAAACCACGGGAAATTAAATTGAAATCCGATAGTGATTAAGAAAGAATTTTACTCTAGAAAGATTTAAAGCGCCATCTGTTTAAGATTGATGAAACTTACAATTAATAACAATAATCAACATTGACAATAATTTAATTTGCAATTAAAAAATACTGAGGCCATTATTCGAAATATAAATTATCCTATCTATCAAGTTGGACCAAATCTACACTAATATTATAAAGAGGTAAAGTTTGTGAATTTGTGACGTTGTAGGGAGTAATCTCAGGAACTACTGAACCGATTTTGAAAATTCTTTTACCATTAGAAAACCACGTTATTTGTGAATGTCCATAGGCTATACATCATCACAATAGGGGCGGAGGAACAATGATGAATGTTTTAGAATCGGGGTCTTTTTCCTTTTCAGAGCTTCCGCTGCGTGTTAGCCCAAAATAACTATTCCACGCGAACGAAGTCGCGGGCAGAAGTTATTAACTAATTATATTATCTATACTAATATTATAAAGAGACAAAGTTTGTGAGGTTATAGGGGATAATATCTGGGGAGTCGGAGAAAAAATGGTCGAACGAAAACGTTTCTTACGAACGCTGCCTTAACGATGAGAGACATGTGATCGAGTTCTAGAGAAAAGTTGTAGCTTAATAATGCCTATTACCGCCCAACGAAGTGGGCACGGGTCAACTAGTATATATTTATATTATAACGCTGTACGATAAAGATTAAACAAATAAAAGAGAATCCACTGGATTATATTTTACTATGAAATCGTAAGGTAGCACTAACTCGTGTCGGAACGGACGTGTTTTCGATTCCACGTAGAAACTCTACGATAAAATCATGAAAACAGCTGGCATTCACGACCGTTCGATATGATTACATGTGGAGTTGTGTTTTTGAGGAAAAGTTTATAACATTTATTTCCAGTGTCAAGACGGTGGGCGCGTTATTTGGAATGCTTCGATAGCGTAAAAAATATCTCTCAGCAAGATTCTCGTAATACGTGATCCCAATGAAAGAGTATCAAATATCTACAGACATTTGGCAGACTTATTGTACGTGTATTCAATTTAAAATGCGTCAAGCTACGTGTTTCTTTCATCGGGCTGTGAGCGCTCCGGTTCGGGACATTGTGGATTACACAAAACCTCACTGGAAAGTTCTAACAGGAGTGTTACCGTCTTGTTGGAACATAGGAAATATCACAAGACTCTTGTTCCTAGCTGACAATGGCAGTAATAATCAATAAAAATATATATTAGCACTATTGCAAGTACCATAACGATTTAAGAGTTGGTGCTATGTAAATCAGTATAAATAGTTTTTATTTTTTGTGTAAAAACGCCTATTTTCAAATAAGATACCTATATAGATATATTTCAAAAGCTAAACTTTATCCAAATATGATCCAAATCGTTAGAGCCGTTTCAGATATATACGAAATAAATTTATATATATATATATACAAGAATTGCTCATTTAAAGTTACCTTAGACTATTACGCTCTTCATAGGTTCATAACATTATTGATAAAATATAACAGAGGTAATTTAAACACAGTAATGAGTTATAAGGGTGAATCACTAATGACAAAATTATGATTAACTACCCTCTGCCCGCGACTTCCTCCGCGTGGAATAGTTACTTTGGGCTAACGCTAACACGCAGCGGAAGCTCTCAAGAGAAAAAAAAAACCCCGATTTTGAAACATTCTTCATTGGTGCTCCACTCCTATTGGTGTTAGCGTGATGATAGCCTATAACCTTCCCCGATGAATGAGCTATATAGCGCTGAAATAAATTTTTTTATCGGACCAGTAGTTCCTGAGATTACCCCCTACAACGTCACAAACTCACAACGTCAGAAATACACAAATTTTACCTTTTTATAATATTACTAGTTGACACGTGCCCACTTCGTTGGGCGGTAATAGGCATTATCAAGCTACAACTTTTCTCTAGAACTCAATCATATATCTCTCATCGTTAAGGCAGCGTTCGTAAGAAAGGTTTTATCATTTTTTCTCCGACTCTCCAGATATTACCCCCTACACATATTACCCCCTACAACCTCACAAACTTTACCTCTTTATAATATTAGTATATATAATATAATTAGTTAATAGCTTCTGCCTGTGATTTAGTACGCGTGGAATGGTTATTTTGCGCCAAAACGCAGCGGAAATTCTGAAAAGGAAAAAAATACCCCGATTTTGCAACATTCTTCATTGCTGCTCCGCTCCTATGGGCCTTAGCGTGATGATATATAGCCTATATAACCTTCCCTGATAAATTAGCTATATAACACGGAATTTTTTCAATTTTGATTTTCCAAATCGGACCAATAGTTCCTGAGATAACCCCTTACAACGTCACAAACTCACAAACTTTACCTGTTTATAATTAATATTATTATTATATATTATATTAATATATTATTGTTTATAGATTATTATTTTATTATTATAGTATTGATAAAGACAATTAATGCAGATAAAACACGTAGTATTCGTGAAAAAAAAATCATTTTCTAGATAACGAATCCAAGGGCACCATGTCGCATAATAATAATTTTGTTGTTTGTAAATTTAGCGGTTTCTCCCGCGAGGAATTGAAATATATACCGGTCAAAGGCAAAAATATTGTAAACACGTTACAATATCTTAAGGAAATCTATTTCGGTTACAATTATAATTGTATCACATCTCTTTGGAGTTATACTCTTTTTGGTGCGTTTGGGAAAAATTATGAAAGTTGAGGTGTCTAATAACATCTAAGACTTGAGTGAGACATCCAAGTCAGCCTCACCTGCACGTGGTGTTCCCTGCTGAATTACGAACGAGGCAATGGCGAAAGCGGTGTGTTAGGGTTTTACAGCCTGACTGGGTCGCAACCACCATGTATAAGGCAAAAAAGCTCGTCATAGTGATACGTTTCTGCTTTTCGCAGGCCGGCATGACAGCGGCGACTGGCGATGGATAGTGTGTCTCTCGGTGGTCGCCATTGTTTTTGGATTGTACTGTGATTACTATCAGGCACAGTCATTTTGCCGTGCTATAATTTAAAAAAAAACTATAATCAAACTAGTTATTCAAATATGTCCAGCTCCAGCTTTATATATTATACCCATATAATATTACTAGTTGTTACCCGCGGCTCCACTCACAATTTTACATTTCTTTAATACATTTTTTAAAAAGCGCGTGCGGAGCCGCGGGTAACAACTAGTAATATTATATGGGTATAATATATAAAGCTGGAGCTGGACATATTTGAATAACTAGTTTGATTATAGTTTTTTTTTAAATTATAGCACGGCAAAATGACTGTGCCTGATAGTAATCACAGTACAATCCAAAAACAATGGCGACCACCGAGAGACACACTATCCATCGCCAGTCGCCGCTGTCATGCCGGCCTGCGAAAAGCAGAAACGTATCACTATGACGAGCTTTTTTGCCTTATACATGGTGGTTGCGACCCAGATATTAGTATATATAATATAATTAGTTAATAGCTTCTGCCTGTGATTTAGTACGCGTGGAATGGTTATTTTGCGCCAAAACGCAGCGGAAATTCTGAAAAGGAAAAAAATACCCCGATTTTGCAACATTCTTCATTGCTGCTCCGCTCCTATGGGCCTTAGCGTGATGATATATAGCCTATATAACCTTCCCTGATAAATTAGCTATATAACACGGAATTTTTTCAATTTTGATTTTCCAAATCGGACCAATAGTTCCTGAGATAACCCCTTACAACGTCACAAACTCACAAACTTTACCTGTTTATAATTAATATTATTATTATATATTATATTAATATATTATTGTTTATAGATTATTATTTTATTATTATAGTATTGATAAAGACAATTAATGCAGATAAAACACGTAGTATTCGTGAAAAAAAAATCATTTTCTAGATAACGAATCCAAGGGCACCATGTCGCATAATAATAATTTTGTTGTTTGTAAATTTAGCGGTTTCTCCCGCGAGGAATTGAAATATATACCGGTCAAAGGCAAAAATATTGTAAACACGTTACAATATCTTAAGGAAATCTATTTCGGTTACAATTATAATTGTATCACATCTCTTTGGAGTTATACTCTTTTTGGTGCGTTTGGGAAAAATTATGAAAGTTGAGGTGTCTAATAACATCTAAGACTTGAGTGAGACATCCAAGTCAGCCTCACCTGCACGTGGTGTTCCCTGCTGAATTACGAACGAGGCAATGGCGAAAGCGGTGTGTTAGGGTTTTACAGCCTGACTGGGTCGCAACCACCATGTATAAGGCAAAAAAGCTCGTCATAGTGATACGTTTCTGCTTTTCGCAGGCCGGCATGACAGCGGCGACTGGCGATGGATAGTGTGTCTCTCGGGGGTCGCCATTGTTTTTGGATTGTACTGTGATTACTATCAGGCACAGTCATTTTGCCGTGCTATAATTTAAAAAAAAACTATAATCAAACTAGTTATTCAAATATGTCCAGCTCCAGCTTTATATATTATACCCATATAATATTACTAGTTGTTACCCGCGGCTCCGCACGCGCTTTTTAAAAAATGTATTAAAGAAATGTAAAATTGTGAGTGGGTGTGTACATTACAGAAAAGCTTTTTCAAAAACATTTGTAACTACGACACGCACGTCAACTGTTATATGTAACGTGTACATTAGATATAAAAATGCAAATAGTATATCGAATGGGATGGGGTTTATCATCAGCAACATACCTGGAACTTCAACCTACTATATACCAAACTCAGTGCTCACTAACACTATATAAGAAAGTAATACAAATTATAAGCTATTTGAATTGGTATACTATGTAGTGATTAACTGTAACCTTTGTATTCGTCCGTGTGAAATTGATCAAAAATATGTTACAACCGACGTGAGACGTGTGCCTTATGGACTCTAAGAATAAATATACATAATTGAAAGTCATATATCTGTATGTAATATGAATTATATCATCTTTTTGGTCAATTTGGCGGCTATATTGTTTTATTTACCGCGTTTGCTTCTAATTATTAATTACTTTTATAAGGTCTGTTATCTACCAGTAAATACCCCGTGAAAATCGGCCCAAAGTAATGCGGACGAAGCCGCGGACAAATAAAGTAGAATATGTCAACCGCTATAATTTCGGTTATCTGGCAGTAAAAAGTAAAATTCCCGTTAAAATAGGTCTAGTCGTTTTGGAGATTACCCAGGACAAACAAACAAACAGACAAAATATAATATTATATAAAAATATAGACAAAGTATAAAGAAAATTTTTTTTGTTCATTTGTAGCCTTAGATTCATCAAAAAGTTGTTATTTTAATTGTACACACATAAACTTTATTTTTATAATACGTAATAGAGAACAAATAAAAAATTAGAAATAAAAGTAGTATAAACTTTTTCCATAGGAAAACAAAATAAACTTCGAAAATGTTAGCTTTGATACTTACCACATAACTTCAGAATTGGCAGTATGGATTAATTCCTTCGCCTATGAACTATTTGAATAAGAAAATAAAATAAACTTTGAAAATGTTAGCGTTGATACTTACCACATAACTTCAGAATTGGCAGTATGGATTAATTCCTTCGCCTATGAACTATTTGAATAAGAAAATAAAATAAACTTTGAAAATGTTAGCGTTGATACTTACCACATAACTTCAGAATTGGCAGTATGGATTAATTCCTTCGCCTATGAACTATTTGAATAGGAAAAAAAAAAACTTTGAAAATGTTAGCTTTGATACTTACCACATAACTTCAGAATTGGCAGTATGGATTAATTCCTTCGCCTATGAACTATTTGAATAAGAAAAAAAAAACTTTGAAAAT
>MU158761.1:954630-1088075 GCA_015888305.1 Antheraea pernyi
GGAGCAGCGCCGCATTCTGGCGGCGGCCGTGGGAACGGACTTATCGTTGCCGAGCGTGGTTTCGGCCATGCTCGGCAGCGAACAGGCTTGGCGAGCGATGGCCTCCTTCTGTGAGGAGGTCGTCTCGCAGAAGGAGGTGGCGGAGAGGGCCCGCGAGGCAGACCCTGAAAGCGGCCGTCTCCGCCAAAGGAGGACAGGCAGGAGGAGAAGGCGCTTCGCCCAACTCCTCCTGCCACCGTAGCCGGACCTGAGGGGATGGGCCGGGGGGCCCATCTCCTCATTGCACAGGTCCGGCGGACGAGGGGGGGCAGCCGGTGTGTACCCGGTCTGTCCCTCTATAGGTAGGAGCCCGGCGGTCACCTTCCGCCGGGCGGACCGTGGGGGCGGCTCTACAAGGTTGATTAGCTTGTTCGATCCCTTGCCGCCCCCACAAAACGGTCTGTCGGTACACCGTGGGGTTTTAGTCTGTGCGAGTCGGACATAACCCACCCTCTCCCCCGTTGTCAAAATAAAATCGGCTGAGTGCCTTAAGCGCTCGCCTTAGTAGTACAGTGAAGCTGTTAAGACCTTGCTTGGTCAATAGCGTAGTCCGAAAAAAAAACACTTTTTTGAATTCACACACAAAAAATCAAAATCTGTGCAGTCGTTTAGGAGAAGTTCAGTCATATACACGCTGACAGAAGAATTATATATATAAAGATATATTTCTAAGACAAGTAATCTTCCGAGCGGTGCAGTGTGCGAATGTCAGTGTTGTAAATAACTGCAGTTAGAGATATGTATAGATTAAATGCTCATTAGATGTTCCTATTTAAAATGATTGACTAACAATGACAATTTTTTTTAAACGCCATTAACAAACAATTAATTCCCACAAAACGTACATAAAGATGAAGGTCCGTTTACACTAGGCAGCATGCTAGTCTTTAGTTTACCGGCTTCGCTTGAGGACAGTGTACTAATATGACGTTATACATTTTTTTTGTTGGTCGCCATTTTAAATATGTTGTATCGTGTAAGATATTCACGAGAGGGTATGTTGTGAAGGATGATTCTGATCTTACATTAAATCTATACTAATATTATAAAGAGGTAAAGTTTGTGAGGTTGTAAGGGGTAATTATAGGAACTACTAAATAATTTTTAAAATAAATTCTTTTGCCAATAGAAAGCCATGTTATTTGTAAGTATCATAGGCTATATATTAATCCGAAAAATTAAGAGATTTTGTTGTGGTAGTCGGATTTGCAAAGTAAGTCGGAGAAAATACGGTCGAGCGAAAACGTTTCTTACAAACGCTGTCTTAACGATGAGAGATATATGATTGAGTTCTAGAAAAAAGTTGTAGAGCCTGATAATGCCTACAAAAACGTCAACGACAGCATATGTCTAACTTTTATATTTAAGTCACAAAACGTAGTTTTTTATAAATGATTACCGCCCATCGAAGTGGGCACGGGTCAGCTAGTGTTTAATATAACTGAAGTATATCAAAACGTATTGATTAATGCTGTATATGTATTTATAACGTCGTAAATAGCCAATAATTAAAAAAAAAATGTTATAAAAAGTGTAGCTTTGCGGGTATCAGTGTTTGAGAGTTTTGTAGGTGGTAAAGCCACGCTGAAAGTTATTACTGGTTTCAGCATGAACCGGTCGGCTCGTCCGGGGTACTACCATCCCCTTCCAGAAAATCGACGTGAAGTAACAGTGCTTGCAGCGTTTCGTTCGGTTAGTGAGAGCTCCGGAGGCATACCTTCCTTTCCCCATATCCTTCTCCCCTTTCCCCCAAAGACATGCTGGCAATTCACTTGTGACCCCCCTGATGTTACTAGTGTCTATGGGGCGGTGATCACTTACCATCTGACACGCATGTTCGTTTGCCACCTATAATATAAAAAAAAAAAACAAAAAAATCAGTATGTTCACGCGGAGGAAGTGAAACTTCTTTGGCTTAAGTATATGTAAAATTTGGATAAGATAAATTAGTCTCTCGGTGTATATCATTACATAGTATAAACTAAAGTCCTCTACTGCGTCTGTCTGTCTGTTCGATAAGTTCAAAAACTGCTGAACGGATTTTCATGCGGTTTTCACCATTAGATAGAATGATTCATGAGAACAGTTTTAGTATATAATTTGTCAATGATTTTTATAATCAAGGCGGGACAACGTCTGCCGTGCCCGCTAGTATATATATAAAATATTATAATTATTTACAGATACTTACAGTAGCTGAACGGATTAAGATAACCTGTAATTAAAAATTTCATCCACGTGTATTCTTTTTATTGTGTAGTCCGCGTCAAACTTTTTGGCCGCTTTGAATATAGGTTTATGTTCGGCCTTGTGCATAGTACAGTCAAGATAAAAAAAATAATTTCCAAATAAAAATAAACCGCCTTCGATGTGAAACACAAATGAGGCACTAAAAAGCGAAAAATAACTGAATAATTAAATTAACCAAATTAAATAAAAAATATTGATATTCGCGCTACCGAATAATATATTTGAAATCAATGCCAACCTACATTCATATCATCTACATACAAAGTTTTGGTCCACTCTGGTGCCTCATGATGGATATCTGTATAGTATACATATTTTATTACCTGCAACAAATTTGAACTGTAGGTTGGCATCAACTTCAAATATATTATTTGGTAGCGCGAATATCAATATTTTTTATTTAATTTGGTTAATTTAATTATTCAGTTATTTTTCGCTTTTTAGTGCCTCATTTGTGTTTCACATCGAAGGCGGTTTATTTTTTTTTGGAAAATTTTTTTATTTCTCCATTTTTAGTGTTCAGAAATATATTTGGTTTCTAATGGATATAATAAATCGGTTCCAATTGCACGAAAATACGTAAATATGAAGTGAGTGAAAATCAAATCAACGATTTTTCACCCCCTTAGGGGTTGAATATTCTCTTCAAATTTATATGGGACCACCTCTGAATATAATCGATTCAAATAAAAAAAGAATCATTAAAATCGGTTCATAATTGACGGAGATATCGATTAACATACATAAAAAAAAAATACACACAACCGAACGTAGTAACCTCCTCCTTTTTCGAAGTCGGTTAATAACCTCCTCCTTTTTCGAAGTCGGTTAAAAACCAATTCATATTTTATTATAGAAATTTAAAATTGCCATTTATTATTCTTTCGTTTGACTCGATATTATACGTGCAATATAGTACGATTTATTATGGTTACATAATTTATTATGGTTCAAGTAGATACTTGTCTATTATAAGGTAATAGATATGTGACGATATAAGCATCACATTAATACTTACAGAAGATTTCGTATTGTGTATGTAGTCTTATGCACTTTGACAACTATGAATGTACGAATACCTGTTTATTTAAATTTGAGCGAACATATACACACATATAAACTAATTACAGAGGATTGGAGATAAAAATTAACGGACATAAAAAATAAATTATTATTGGGATAATAAAATAAAAGTAAAAATTAGAAATGAACAATTGTAGCCGAACAATAGATGGAGGTGGTAGAGTCACGCTGAAGCTATTACCGGTGTCAGCATGAATGGGTCGGCTCGCCCGGGGTAGTATTACCCTCTCACAGAAACACCCACGTGAAGTAATAGTGCTTGCATTGTTGCCTTTCGTTCGGTCAGTGAGAACGCCGGAGGCCCACCTCTCCTCATCCATCCCCCCTCCCACCGAACACAGGCTGGCAACGCACTTGCGACTCCGCTGGTATTGCAAGTGTCTATGGACGATGGTGATCACTTAACATCAGGTGACCTACCTGTTCGTTTTGCCTCCTATTATATAAAAAAAAGTAATAGATAAATCTAGAATAATAACAATTTTTTTTTAGTTTTAATTAGCTCCAGATAGCACTTGATCACTATATGGTGAGTGACTTTGGGTGATGAAGTACTTTAATTGAATGATCCACTTTATACAGTCTTTGTTTCTATCTCCAGGGTATATCATGTAGTATATATACCGTGTAAGTATTGTTTGTCGTTACAATATCATTGTTGTAAATGAAATACATTCGTAATAAACATTTTTTTATAGTGGGCCAACATTGAGACATCAGTTTTAGAAGTGGATGTGTCTTCTAATAATAATAGATATGAACAAGTAACAATAAAGAGAGAAAATAATAAAACTATACACAAGAAAAAGAAAAGAACGAAAATAGCAGTAGCATATAATCAACAACAACAAAATTATTCTGAATGCGACTAGGGATGATCGATATTCATCGATGTTGAATAAATATCGATTTTTAGCAGGAAAACATCGATGTTATAAAATAAATGTCAATATATTCTTTATGGTCATCTAGCGTTGGATATACTAGCTAGGGACTAGATAACTATAAAATGTAACTATTTTACACTTGATGATATTGATCAACGTAATCGAAATATGTCGCACGAATAGTTATTGCTTTGCATTTCCTAAAGGAAAAAGCTAAAAGGAGAGCTTCAGAAAGGCCTTTTTCCAAAGGTGGTGAACTCCTGTACCAGCAACGTAATAGAAAAGCACCCAATAAAGCTAGATTTATTACAGACAGCTTTATTTGCTAGCAAAAACATCGATGTTTATAGTACATCGATACTTTTATATCGATGTTAACATCGATATCAACATCTATTTCTAATATCGATCATCCCTAAATGCGACTTGTGTTGCATAGTATGACAGTCAAACACGTCAACGTGGGCGCAATAGGGGCGAGGTACGAGCGCGGGCGAGCCTGCTCCACCTTCACCTATATCACGTCCCTCTGATACCTAAATTTCTGTTCTACGCATCTACTTCAGAGCGGTCAAAAAGTTTGACGCGGACTATGAATCGTTTTTTATTGTTTGGCATTACTTCTCATCCACCTCACTTGTACATAATAACCGAACTATACTAGGTATAACACCACCAATATGACAAAATTCTTCTTCTTCTTACCCTTATCCCACCTAAGTAGGGTCGGTACAACATATTTCTCATGTTGTGATGTATGATTTGGCTTGTAAGATCGGCCGCCTGCCTGACATTATTTTGTTGTACCTCTATATATTTATGATTATCTATTCTATAGATAAAATAAAAATGAAGTGTCTGTATGTAATATTAAAATAAATTTTTTTGAATTATTGGGTATGAAAGTATACACGCTTCTGATAACAAAAATGCAATTTTAAAAATTTTTGTCTAATGTTTGGTCCGGGTAATCTCCGAAACGGCTAGACCGAATTTGACAGGAATTTCACTGACACATAGCTGAAATTACAGCGAGTTTCTTAGGCTACTCTAAATTAGACTAGGTATTAACCGCGGCTTCATCTGCAATGCGGTCTCCAAAACGATTGGACCGATTTTCACCAAACTTTAATCAATAGATAGCGGACATTATTTCAAGTAATTTAGTTTATTTTAATTTAGACTAGCTATTAACCGTGGCTTCGCCTGCAGTACTATCTTCAAAACGGTTCGATCGATATTCACATAAGTTTCACGGGCAGATAGCTGATCTTATAAAAAGCAATTTAAGTAATTTTAGTTTATACTAGCTGTTAACCGTGGCTTCGCTCGCAGTACTATCTTCAAAACGGTTCGATCGATCTTCAGATAACTTTCACTGGCAGATAGCTGATCTTATAAAAAGTAATTCAAGCAATTTTGGTTTATACTAGCTGTTAACCGTGGTCTCGCCCACAGTGCTTTGTCCAAAACGGTTAGACCGTAGACCGTTTCATGGGACTTTCACTGGTAGATAGCGAATCTAATAGAAAATAATTGAGGATATTCTATTTTAGACTAGCTGTTACCCGCGACTTTGTCTGCATGAAATTTAGCAAGATTTGAAATCATTCTTTATTTTTAATAAGAGAAATAATTATCAGCTTATTGTTTACAATTCGAAATTATAATTATTAATAACATTAATGATATAGAGGTCTTCCTAAAAAGATCTTAGATTATAAACGTATTACGTAAAGTGTTCCATAATACAATTTCTTGCGGAACAGACAAGCGTTTATTTTTTGTATAGTCACAAAATCTTAATTATAATAATGGCAATGTATATTAAATATAATGTAAATGTAAATCTTAATAATAATATTTTAAGTTATTGTTTCGTTAGTTCCTTATACAGTGTAAGTGAGCACTGAGGTAGTTATATGGTGGGTTAAGGTTCCAAATGTGTTGCTGATGACAAACCTCATTTGGCACGCTTTTTGTATTTATATATCTACTGTACACGTTACATGTTACTTTTAGTGGCGTGCGCGTCGTACTTACAATTGTCTTTAAAGAGCGTTTCTGTAATTGTACATAGTCTCACAATTCTATAGTTCTTTAATACGATTTAAAAAAACGCGTGCGGAGCTGCGGGTACAGCTAGTTATATATAATTACGAAGTCTAATAGGACCTTGTAGCTTTAAAATTTTACTGTGTGCTTTAGCTTTGGTAGCCTTTCTGTTTGAGTGGAACTACCGTTCCGGTTTAAAACGAAGTTTTTCAAGATATATGGTTTGCTTGCTATATTGTCACTTTTAGGTAACAGAAAACTAGCCAACTTTAGACTGTACCCGTTGACTTCATTTTTAGGCTTTTTTAAGGATTTCAGAGTTTTCACAGTACTATATAATATATATATATAAATTTCTTCTATACGTGTGTATGTCACTGAACTCCTCCTAAACGACTGGACCGATTTTGATGACATTTTGTGTGCGTGTTTCAGTGGATCCTAGAATGGGTTTAGATTCACAATTGGACTCGATAGGTGGCACTACGGTTGAATTGTAGATTTTTTTTATTATCAAGGCAGGTCAACGTCCGCCCGGCCCACTAGTATATATATTTCAATATAATAAAAGATAAAGTCCAATAACACAAGATCATTACATAGTATAAAATAAAGTCCCCTACCGTGTCTGTCTGTCTGTCTGTTTGTTCGCGAGAATCTCGAAAACTACCGAACGGATTTTCAAGCGGTTTACACCAGTGGGTAAAGTGATTCACGAGGAAGGTTTTAGTGTATAATTTATCAAGGTTTTTTTATAGTCAGGGCGGGACAACGTCTGCCGGGCCCGCTACTTATGAATAAAATGTAAAATCCACTACATGACCATACTAAGAGCTCGCCAAAAACTCATTAGAATACATTGACTTTCCAGTGAATTGAAGTAGTTGTCCTTATTTATCTTTAGTGGAATCCTTGACATGAAGTTTTGACTAGAAAAGGACCTCTAAGTTCGTTTGACCTGCCGTTTATCTATATATCAAGTGACAGCCCTAAGCGCATGAGGTCGTTAACGCGCGCGTCCCGAATCACAAATTCACAACACTATTGTCTATAAAAGCGATGCGCCCACGCAGGACATAAAGCGAAAGTCAACGAAAATGAAGGTGATTACACGTATTTTTTTTTATTTGTGTCGTTTTTTATGTGTCTGTGTTTCGTGTTTTGTTTACGGGGATTCTTTATATTTAGTATTTAGCGGGCTACATTCGTTTTCTCTAATACTTTATTTATTCTTTTTGGTTTTATTGGAAAATAAATTTATTGCCTATTATAATAGATATATATATATATATATATACGGCAATAGCTTATTGAATAGGTGCTCAATCATTATAATAATTCATGTAAATTAAAATAAATTAATTTAGAAACAAAAATAACATTGCGGAATCCAAAAATTAGTGTAATTATATTGGTAAGGGAATCAATGTAGTTAAATCATATAACAGTGGTAAGATATTTTGTAGTGTCCAAAGGTTTGGGTACTATGTATTAAACCTGTAATAATCGAGTATAACTTCCATCAAAAAATTAAATACATCTTTTCTTCCATGCGTTTGATCATGAATTTCTATAAGATCACCAAAAAGTTGTGGTTAAAGTAACAATATAAGTAAACAGTGAAAATACATTTCGAGACCATTACCAAGTTAGAAAAAGTAATCACCTGAATTTAGGCCCTAAAGTTTCACTTTGGTTTCGCGAACAAGGGTATGTGTTAGCGGAGGCGTTTTAAATTTAGGTTTGAACTAGCCGATACCCGTGACATTGTCTGCGTCGTGAATTATCTTAACAATATATATTTTGTGTACAGAGGAAAACCATAAGTATCCACACCGCTTGCCCCAATTTTCGACGGCAAGAGATCACAAATCTCTAAAAGCGTAGTGCTTATAAAACAGTAGTTACTTAAAACTATAATAACTTTGTATTAAATAACCATATAGTGATTTAGATATTAGAAGTTATAGATTAGGATCAAGTGCCAGAGAAGTATAAAATATATCTATCAACGGAAATCTTCTATTTTTTATTTATATAAGAATTAAAAGCTAAAATTGTATTTAAACGGTGCTTATAATTGTTGATTTAGTACTCGCTTGTAACTTTTTTTAAGTGATCACCACCGTCCATAGACAGTTGCAACACCAGGGGAGTTGTAAGCCTGTGTTTGGGGGAGGGGAGGGGTTTTGAGAACATCCGGCACTCTCACTGACCGAACGAAACGCAACAGTGCACTGTTACTTCACGTCGGTATTTCTATGGGTCGGGTGGTAGTACCCCGGGCGAGCCGACCCATTCATGTTGAAACCAATAATAGCTTCAACGTGGCTCTACCACCTATATCTCTACTCTTAAGACTATGCGTTCGATCGTCTTGATTTTTTCATTGCTACTTTCAGGTTAAAACGATTCTGCATTGGGAGATTTTTTTATTGCGTTGTGGATTGTAAATAGAGGGGTGTGCATGGTTGTATCAATAAGGGCTTTATTTTACTCCCGTCTCCAGGAACTGTATCTCTCATTCTCTTGCAATTGCTCCCCGGGTGCTGCCAAAGAGTAACAAATTTTTGCCCACTGCACTTTTCCGTATAATCCGCATCGAAAAATAGAGGAATCGACGATAATTAAATATAGATACTCTATTTAGCAATACAATAAAATAAATAGGGCCAGAGATGATAAGGTATCGTGTCTTTGCAGGAACTGATATCTTTGGTGGTGCTGTTGATTGGTGGGATTGTGGCGGAGCCGCCTGCTCCGTACGCGCCGAGCGGTTGGCGTCCCAGCGGACCTGCTTTCGAGCTACCGCCTAGAGGACAGGTTTGAATCTAAAATTAATATTTATTGACCAACTTTCCTGATTATTTTAAACTTCATCGGTGTTATTACAAAAAAGTTAAATACGTATTGAACCCTGACTTAAAAAAGGTCTCATATTAAATAAATGCACCGCGGTCGCTGAATGTTCGCCATCTTGCTCTTTTGTCTCGCTTTGGTTACGTTAAGTTAGATTTGTGAGAAAGGATAACGCGAACTTGCCTCGGGCGAGCGCGGTGCATTTATTAGGAAACTTTTTTAAACCAAGTATTTAATACGTATTAACTTTTTTGTAATAACACGGCATATCGTTAGCTATTTGTTTACTAAAATAATTATGCTTTGGGCTTATTTTACGAATAATGATTTGATTTGTTCCATAAGCAATTGGGCTTAGTATAAATCAATTAGATTGTAGTAATATGCATTGGTTATTAAAAGTAATTTATACATCTAACGTGTCTGTACTTTTCTATTTACGTGAAAAAAATTGCTGCAGGTGTCTCGGAATAAGTAATAAAAAATACATTTCAATCAGAAAATTCAATTTTTAAAAATGTCTGCCTGTTTGTATGAACACGCATCACTGCTAAAGTATTGGGTTCAAACTCATAAAGCATACTCTCGAGACTAACTTAGTCTATGTTTCATCAAAATCGTTCCGCTCTATCAAATGCTATTGTAATGGGAATGACGGCTCGAGTTAAGTACGAGAGAACAGTAGTAATCTATACAAATATTGTAAAGCTGGTAATTTTGTTGGTGTAGTCTGATTAAGTAGTCCGGTGAAGCTGTTAAGACCTTGCATGGTAAATAGCGCAGTCAGTTTGAAAAAAAAATGGTAATTTTGTTGGTTGAATGCGCTAATCTCAGGAACTACTGGTCCGATTTGAAAAAATCGTTCGGTGTTAGATAGTTCATTTATCGAAGAAGGTTATAGGCTATATATCATCACGCTACCGCCAATAGGAGCGGAACACTGTCTGTCTGTCTGTTCGCGATAAAATCAAAAACTACCGAACGGATTTTCATGCGATTTTCACCAGTAGATATAGTGATTCGTGAGGAAGCTATAGGAATATAATTTATCAAGGTTTTTTTATTATTAAGGCGGGATAATGTTAATATTTTTTTTTAATAAAATATATTAATTTATCATCTAATTATGGTTTGAAAGTAACACAACACATTTAAAGATTTTTTTTGTTTATTCAATGACGTAATTTGTTTATGATTTACTAAAGGACATTAAACCTTAGTTTTATAATCGCCAATTACTAATATTAGTTTCCTTTTAAAGCTAGCAAGATCACTAGTACCTAGGGCTGCCAATATCATTGAAATAGTATTCAAACTTTTGTTCTTAAATAAATGTGAAAATATGTAAAGAGTACGTTGAAGTTTTCGGTAAGAGATAAAAAACTATTTAAAAAAACGTTAAAAATATGGTAGATTCGGATATATTAAAATCTTTAATATATAATGTTGTGTAATTGTAGTGGTAACCGCTATCTTACCGTCCACAGCCTACGAAAAACCAGGAATATCTGCCACCCTTCAACCCCGGCAATGTTGGTAGTCCTAACCCAGAATACGGTGGTCCCGACGACGTGTCAGTCCAAGGATTGCCAACTCAGGAGCAGCAACCCATTTTCCAGACTTCACCTATCAACGGACAACAGTACCAAGGACCAGCCTTTAATACTGATATACAGAATTTAGACCAGAACCAAAGGCAGCTGCAGGTAATAAACATAATTTTATTTTGTCTAAGTATAGACGCTATAACTTTTTTAATGAAATTTGGCATCAACAAAAATTGTGATAATAATAAAAATCACAATTATCTTTCAGTATCAGCAACAGCAAGAAATATATCGTCAATTCCAAAGGCAGAGGCAGTTAGATGCCGCCCAACCTAACAAGAAACTTACCAATCTTCCATCGCCTCAGAGTCCTAGACAATTTGCCTCGAGACCGGTCACCTCAAAATCTACGACACCAAAACCAGAACCGTCCACAACGGAGACACCCGCTAAACAAGTGACAGAGGCCAACTTGAATGAACGTGAGATCTTGGAAGACGAAGGAGCTCCAGCTAAACTAAGATCAGCAACATCGGTTGAGATCACAAAGCAAAATATTCAGCAATATCCCGGGGAACTTTTCCTTAGTTCCTTAGCACAATTGCAGTTGCAACCTCAGTTCGTACCTTTGCAACAAATTAGGGCAAATTATGTCCAACCTGTTGGAGTTGGTGCCAAGCAAGTGGGCTTTGATGCTCCAGCTCACTTCGCCGCCTTACCTTCAGTTTTGGCACAACAACAGGCTGGCGATCAACCTTTGCTACAAAACCCGCAACTATTAATAGGCGAACAACCACCCGTCTCAGCTTATGCCACTCCACAACCCATAGCTCAGTATCAGCCGGCTACGTCTTACCAACCACAGCCTCAGTACCAACAGCCCTTCGCTCTGCAACCTCAAGCTGTCGAACAGAGCTACTTACCATCAGCTCAAGATGCTTTCGAAGTTCAGCAACCTTTGCCACAATACCAACCCCAAATTCAGGCTCAACCAGTTCTATTACAACCACAACAAATTAATCAACAACCATCTCAAGTAGGTCAGGTACAAACCAAGGACGGTAATGGCCGTGATTATGATCAAAAAAATGAGGCGGAGAGTGAAGACATCGACGATTACCAAAGTCAGCAACAACCACAGCAAGGCTATCAACCACAACAACAAATTTATCAACAGCCCCAACAAGTATACCAACAGCCCCAACAAGTATACCAACAGCCACAACAAGTATACCAACAGCCCCAACAAGTATATCAACAGCCTCAACAAGTATATCAACAGCCCCAACAAATATACCAACAGCCCCAACAAGTATACCAACAGCCCCAACAAGTATATCAACAACCAATAATTGTCCCACCCCAACCCTTCAATCAGTACCAATCTCCTCAGCAGCTATTCCCAGCCCAATTAATAAATCAGGACCAATATCAAATGCAGCTAGTTCAAGGTGCCCCACAACAAAATTTCCAAGCACAAGACGCGTTGCAAAGTGGTTTGGACGTCAATAACGAAGCAAACGATATAGATCAGACTGAGGATAAAGATAGCGAGGAAGATGATGCATCCGGAGCGACGGCCATCGCCAACGCTTTTGGCGCAAGGTCAGAGACTTCATTCATATAGAATATTAATTATCTCACGTATAGTATATGTAAATATCACGTGTAACAATGGGTATTGCTCCCTTCGGTTCGGAATGTTGATGTATTTTAATTTGATACGGAGGCAAATTTTAAATGTATGTTTTGTTTCGCTTGCAACAGTTTTGAAGACCTTAAAACCTGTATTTATTAGGTAATATTAACCGCAAAGGGTGATGAGAATTTTTAATGGTTACGATTACAGTTTTCTTTTGTTCTTACGTAATTAATGTATTTAAGGATTTTCACAGTTGTAATGCAAAATGAAAAACGTAGTTATTGTCTGAATTTTTGACAATGCAACTTTCTCTGAATAATAATCACTATCTATCTATCTATATTATAATAAAACTGTAGCATGGTCAAATCTGTACATTAAATATTTTTTGAAAATTTTGATCGCGGTAGGCTTTGTTATCGATATAGAAGCCAAAACTAACCCTTTTAAAATTTTTGTCTGTCTGTCTGTCTGTCTGTCTGTCTGTCTGTCTGTCTGTCCCTGTGAACGCGCATCACTCTGAAAGTACTGAACCGATTTTGACGAAACTTGGCACAGTGATAACTAATGTTACGAGATTACATTTAGGATATTTTTTTTCTCATAAAACGCAAGGGATTCTCCAGGATCTGCCTGTTTGTCTGTCCCTTTAAACACGTATTACTCTGAAAGTACTGAACCAATTTAGACGAAATTTGGCACAGTAATAACCAATATTACAAGGTTACATCTAGGATACTTTTTGACCCATAAAACGCAAGGGGTTCTCCAGGATAACGAAAGAAAAGAAATTAGTTAATGTAACTAGACTTTTTTGCGACACCTTAGTATAAGAGCCAGCAACGTTGGAAGAACGAGAATTTGAGAAAAGTTGGTTCTTTAATATGAAGATATATTATGCCCTTTATGCCCTTCCAAACATGATTCAAGATACCTGGTAGCCGGTTAACGTTGTATTTTTTAACACCTTTACAGATCAACATTTTGATTTATAAATAATTTAAGGAACATTTTTTGTCAGTAACATTTATAAGTTTAACGTTTATACGTTATTAAAAACATGAATTTTTCACTGCCAGACAATTTTGTTATTGACAATAATGTGCCTGGTGATATTCTTTATAAACAAAATAATTCATTTCAAACCATTTTATTTTTTCCCTTGCAAAGAACATATTTCATTTTGTTAACCAGGCTCTTCCACAATTATGGCTATCTTTATTATACAGCCAGTGTTGCGCTAAGCTAGAGTTATAACTAAGTTATTCTATACATAGGTTTTGGTAGGGGGTAGAGCCACGCTGAAGCTATTACTGGTTTCAGGATGAATGGGTCGGCTCGCCCGGGGTAGTACCACCCTCTAACAAAAAGCCGACGGGAAGTAACAATGCTTGCATTAGTGCGTTTCGTTCGATTAGTGAGAGCACCGGAGAGGCCCACCTCTCTTCCCCTTCCTCCTCTCCCCTTCCGCTTCCTCCCCCTCCAACACAGGTTGGCAAGGCACTTACGACTCTCCTGGTGTTGCAAGTGTCTATGGACGGTAGTTATTACTTAACACCAGGTGACCCACCTGTCCGTTTGCCTCCTATGACATAAAAAAATACATTATATTTTTAATTTACCCTTTTTTATGTTGAAATAAAATAATATTAAAAAAAAGTGTGTGTGTGTACTTATGTACACGCATTAGAAGTTATACTTCTTTGGCGTAACAAGTAAAAATCTTTTCAAAAATTTTATCTTGCGCCTTATTCTACGTTTGTAGAAAAAACGACACTAACAATAAAAAAAAGGTATTTAATACAATGAAAGTTTTAATATAAAGAAATACAAACAACAAATACAAAGAAACAAAATGTTGACTATAGCTAACTTCAGGGTGTCGGTTTTTCGTGACGGTGTGTGCGCGCAACGTAAAAATTTACTCTCATCATTTTTTTGTTACGGTGTGCGCGTTCATCGTAAAAATTTACTCTCATCATTTTTCCCTAACGCGCCAAAAGAAATATAACTTCAATAAAATTACAGATATCTTAACATGGTTTGAACATACTTCTTTATTTACAAAAAATTGCATCGGGCACATTATTGTTAATATCAAAAATGTCTGGCAATAATAAATTCACGTTTTAGTAGCGTTTAAAAGTTAGTGAAAAACAAAACATTCTAAAATTATATAAAGTTCAATATTTTTGCCTGTAAAGGTTTACCGGCAGCCAATTCGCTGTCGAAACCGTTGCCTAGCTCTTAGACAAATAGTCACAGGCAAGTGACAGATGACACATGTTGCTCATATCTTTTTAATATTTATGTTTTTCTTTAATACAATGTAGTGTGAAAAAGTTTTAATACAAGTTGAAAATAGTTATGATGTCATTCAGTGTTTAATTTATCATTATTTATTTTATGAATATATTTTAACGTTTAAATTACAATTTAACTCTATCAACTTGATATTTTATAATGTAAACTATACTGAGCGTATAGTAAACGCCTACAAAAAAGGGAAAGGAACTACGTTCCAACTGGAGGTCCATGGACCTCTCAAGCTTTTTTTACATTACTGCCAATATACGTAGGTTAGTTTTTATTTTAATTGAACCCGGTAGATGATGTTACGAACGGGTTGTAGGCTTATTGGGACAGAAGTTACTGGGACAACGTACTGGGAAGACATTTATCGGCAATATGTGTAGGTTATTTGTTATTTTAATTGGACCTGGTAGGTGATGCTGCAAACGGGTTCAAAGCATATTTTAAAATATTTCTCACATACCAACTGGGTATATGTTTGAGTGAGTCCCTGGATAGTTGGGATTCACAATTTGAAACAGTAGGCATCGCTGCAATCGGGTTTTGAGATGTATTTAGATTTTTCGCGTTTAAAAGTACAATCGAAACCGGTAATAACCGATTTGGTGCAGACGAAGTCGCACGGGTCAGCTAGTATAGTATAAAACGAAGTCGCTTTCTCTGTCCCTATATCCCTATGTATGCTTAAATCTTTAAAACTACGCAACGGATTTTGATGCGGTTTTTTTAATAGATAGAGTGATTGAAGAGGAAGGTTTATATGTATAATAACATCCATTAAATAGTGGTGAACTACTGTTATTTTTGAGGTTTCTAATGTGATGTCGTAAATTATTACATAACCGATTCGATGCAGACGAAGTTGCACAGGTCATCTACTTATGATATATAGCTTTGTATAAAGTAAATCTTAGTTTTGTCTTTATATTGTTACGTCAAAGAATAGGTATTTTGAGTAACATGATTTAATTATCTATCGGTTTAGTACGAAGTGTTATGTTGATTTTTTTTTATCCAAACTGTTCTTTAGCTTGCTATTATGTTAACAGCACCATCGCATAAAGTGCAGGACTGTGCAAAACATAGTTTCAATATTGCTTATCTACTTAACTGTCAATCTATTATCTTTATTTAATTTTTTAGTTCCCATTTAATTCACCGTGTCTTATGTAGCATATATAATACCGTTGATAAAATTGATACTTCTCGCAGGCTTTGACCTAATATATTCTAAGCTAGCTAGTTAAAGCTTCCACCGACATGGTCCTTTGAAATAAAGATATGTGCATGTCGTGATAGATTTGTATGGTGATTATTAAAATTATTTATTATATTTTGTTTATTTAGGACTCAGCCTCGAGTATTTACGCAATATGGAGCACCTTACCCAGATCCAAGAGTACTGCCTACAAACCCAACATTTTCTACTACAACAGAATCACCTGTAGAAGTAAGTGAAATGACACTTTCATTTTTGCCGCTTTAAGCGTGTTGATTTTAAGTTTTGGTACAGGAATATTACATAGACAGGGAGTTGATTTTAATTATGTGATGTTGAGGATTGCTACAAGAGATTATTCATAGAATCTAGTAAGGCGTTCTTATAAGAAGTACTTTCATATATTTAATTATTATAATTAAGTTTTGTCTTAAAATCGTGTATATATGCTTCCTTTTTTACTATATGTGATCTGATGAATTTAAAATTCATATCTAGTTTAATTTGAGTAACCAATCGTTCTACGAAAGTCAGAACATTTTGTTTTACGACCCTTGGAGAATTTATACAGTTAGATGAGTGCAGGATGCCAATTGGCAGCTATCGAGCAGAAGTATAGTGAACTTGTGTGAAGTGAAAACATGATCGAAGTATTTTATTTATTTTTCTATCAGTAGCTTGATTTATTAACATTCAAATTCAAGAATCCACCCCGATCTTAATTATTAGACTTTTACGAAGTAGAAATAATTATCTGGTTTATAAAGTACAATTTTATAATTTTTTTTCTTTACAAAGATTTTCCTAGATGATAGTTAAGGTTACGGTAGAAAAAAATCCCCTTCTAGACGTAATTCTTTATTTACGCATATTTTCACAGCAATACAGCTAGTATTTCTTAGCCAAATTGCGTATACCAAATCTCTTAAAAGTCTTTACATAGGATATATTAATGTTGCCTGTCCATAATTTATTTACTAAAGTTGGCGACTCTAGAGAATTCTTTAGTGTCATGCACCTGGTTATCATTGAATGAAATATTATTTTGTACAGCCTGTTAATGTTACTGGTCATCTGACGTTAAGTGGTCACCACCGCCCATAGACACTAGCAACTCTAGGGGAGTGTAGAGAGGAGGGGAGGTGAGGTGGGCTTCTGGCTCTCTCACTGACCGTACGAAATGCAACAATGCAAGCACTGTTACTTCACGTCGGTGTTTCTGTGTGTCTGTTACGTGGCGTTTTCTAACTCCGAATCGACGCGTAAGATATAATATAGTCTTAGTAAGAGAACTTATGAACTATATAAGCGATGATGCCTTAGTTGATAGCGTGTTCGGACATAGAGTTCCAATGTTAGCAACTGGATTGGAGCATACGGTGAAGGAAAAATATTTACAAAACCATACTATGGTGTTAGTGTTTTTTCTAAGTCCGCCTGGCTAGTTTAAGTTGACAATCTGTCGCTAAACATCAGGTGGTGTGTTCCTTCAGATGCAGTTGAGAGCCAACCCTTTCTAGTTCTAGAGTGTTTACCGCCTTAGACCATATCGTGAACATCCGATGTGTATTAAGTATTTTTTTAAACTATTTTATTTATTTATTTGGATATCCAACAGCGTACAGTATTTTTATATAATATCTTATAGTATGTAACAATTAAAGCCAAAACAGGATTTCACAATTACAAAAAGATATACATAATAATATGCATATAAGTAGACAAAAGAAGAACATGTACTCTTTACTGGCGTTTAGTATAGTGTGTGTGTACGTGTGTGTGTGTGTGCGCGAGTGTCGGAATGTGTGTGTGTGTGTCTGTATTTCTAACTTGTGTGCTTGCTTTATCCTTTTTATATTATAATTGTATAATTCAGCGTTGTAATTTCATTATTTCACTTTTAAATGTATTCCGTGGATATCGAAATATATCTATATAAATATATGTTATATGATCTATATAAATATATGTTACTATTCTTCCAGGAGGTGACGGATAATCCCGATATCGCGGAAGCGGTTGCCGTTTCAACCGGAATCCGGAAGAGGAATGGGAAATTGAGGTAAACGGTTTATGTAAATTTAGGGCTTAACTGTGAGCACCAATAGAGAATTAGTTATTTGTAACATGTAACTTGATTTAATTTTTTCGATCGCTTTAGGGCCAAATATAAATAGAATTAATGACATTTTTATTGGCGTCTTGAGTTGTTTATAACATACAAAAACTGAATCATTACATACTATAAAACAAAGTCTTCTGCCACGTCTGCCTGTCTGTTCGCGATAAACTCAGAAACTACTGAATGGATTTTCATGCAGTTTTCAATAGTTGATAAAGTGATTCATAAGGAAGGCATAGGTATATAATTTGTCATGGATTTTTATTATCAGAGCGGGATAACGGCCGCCGGGGCCGCTAGTGTCATATAATTATTATTGATATGTTCCAAATTTCTTCTTAATAATGAAATAAAAAACCAATACTATTCTCGGTATCACGTGAACAGATACGCCAATCACAGCGCGCGACGTCACACCTTTCAAAACAATGTTCTATTTACACTTTCTCGTATTCATACCAAAGATGCATAATTTTTGGTTTGTTTTATTTTTGACAAGCTGTCTTCTAGATTATTAGTACCATTGTCGAGTAGGTTATATTACAAGTTTCTTGTGATAGTTTCAATTTTCTAACAAGATGATTTCTCCCTTGCTCGAAATTTCCAGGGAGTTTTTGTGGCATCTTAGAATTCAAGCTCCATGGTATTATTTCCCCATACACTTCATTTGTCCACTATATTACGTAAATAATTCATGACCAATTGAAATTCCGCCAAAAACGACATGCACAGTATTGTTTACTATATGGTGCGACGTCGCGCGTCGAGTTGCGTTTCGTTCGATCAGTGAGAGCGCCGAGGGAGCACCTCCCTTCTCCCCTCCTCTTTTCTTTATATAATAGGAGGCAAACGAACTGGTGGGTCACCTGATGTTAAGTGATCACCACCGTCCATATACAGTTGCAACACCCGAAGAGTCGGAAGTGCGTTGCCAGCCTGTGTTTTCGGGGAGAGGAGTGGAGAAGGGGGAGGGGGAGTGGAGGTGCATCTCCGGCGCTCTCACTGACCGAACGAAACGCAACTATGCGAGCACTGTTACTTCACGTCGGTTTTCTGTGAGAGGGTGATACTACCCCGGTCGAGCCGACCCATTCATGCTGAAAGCAGTAATAGCTTCAGCGTGGCTCTACCACTTCTAAAAACCCTACCCTTCTACCCTTTCCCCCCTTCCACGCAAAAACAAGCTTGCAACGCACTTGCGACTCCCCTGGTGTTGCAACTCTCTATGGACGGTGGTTATCACTTAACATCAGGTGACCTACCGGTTCGTTTGCCTCCTATGAAATAAAAGAAAAAACTTTGATTTCATGATACTATTTTCACAAGTACGAAATCGCAGTTATCAAATCATTTTTAATATAATTTTGAGATTAATTTTCTTTTCTGTTTACAGGAATCGACGTCTTCGTCCAGTCATCGGCGTGGACAGATCCGGGCGCTTGGTGCTAGCGACCGAATGAACAAAACAAACCATTCAGCCTTAGTCACTGTACCTATATCAAATACCATAGTAAATGTTTATGATTTACGATACATATATCATGGTTTTTTTTTTAATAACTAACAGAGTAAACTCAACAATAACAATATTGAAGACACAAAACAAAAATAATAATCCATAATTCATTCGTGCTGTCACGTGTACAAAAACATGAACAGCGCGGTACGTCACACCTTTCCAAACATTGGCTATCGGCTATTGACATATAAAAACCCAAGACGCACAGTCTCGAATAAAAGTAGCGCTCAAAACCGGCCGCAAAACTCCCCAATATACATACATGGTTATGCGATAAACTTAAGATTTTGCAATTTCATCCTTACGCAAATGATTTAAAGTTGTTTTTACAAGGACGTAAGCGACGCGAGACTATTCAAAAAGACTGCATAATTCAAAATTATGCACTCATTTTTGTGTACCGTCTGTGAGAGGTTAAGCGTGCATCTTGGGTTTTTGTATATCAATGCATCGGCATATTCATACCGTAAAAAATAGTACTGTATAATGACGTGACGTCATACGACGCCATGACAGGTATCAATGTTCTATAGGGAATAGTTAAGAATAATAATGAAAACATTTTTGAAATGAAATTAGAAAAATAAAATGTTATATGTAAAAATATATATTATTTTCATCCATTTTATTTAACACTAGCTCATGCCCGCGTGTTTGTTCTCAATAAAATAGTTTTATAGTCTCACGGGAAATATGTATTTTTTAGATATTATAACAACCGATTTGAAGCGTTTAGATGCGCAGGATATATTAAGGTGCACAAGTGTACACGCAAGACACAGGTGCACATACTTGTCCTTGTTCTTCTAGACCCGGTGGAACAGGAACCGTTACGACCGGAGTAGGATTCAGACAGATGGTACAGTAGCCTCGGTGAGAAAATACAAAGGGTCAGTACTATCTCGCACTCCCTTAATCGCATTTTACGATACCCACGGGAAGATGCGGGGTGGTAGGGTTTTACAGCCTTACTGGGTCGCAACCACCTTGTATATGGCAAAAAATCCCGTCATAGTGATTCGCTTCTGCGGGTCGCGTTTCGGGATCAGCCTGTGAGTATCCAGCTTTTTGCAAGCCGGCATGATAGTGGCGACCGGCGATGGATAGTGTATCACTCGGTGGTCGCCATTTTTTTTGGATTGTACTGTGCCTACCATCATGCATAATGCAATCATTTTGCCGTGCTAAAATAACAATAAAAATATAGGGCGACGGCACAGAATACCGATTTACCGATTGTAAGTTACCACAGTTAAATTTTACGATTACTTCTCGGCTTCTCTCGAAAACCGTAATAATATTGTAACCTGAATTATACTTTCGAAAATCCTTTAATTCCCAGTAAAATTTATATTAAAATCGGTTCCAGCATATTCGAAGATTACTATGGATAAATAACAGACACTTTAATTAATTATATCTATATTCGACTTTTATTTATTTATATAATATTAGCCTCAGACCGCGACATCGTTCGCGTGGAATGGTCACTTTGGACTAACCCCGATTTTGAAACATTCTTCATTGGTGTACCGCTCCTATTGGTCTTAGCGTGATGATATATAACCTTCCTCGATACTTGAGCTATATAACATTGAAAGAATTTTTCAAATCATAAAACAGTATTTCCTGAGATTACCCCCTACAACGTCTCAAACTCACAAACTTAACCTCTTTATAATATTAGTATAGACTAGTATAGATCAGGGGGACCATACAACGGGCGACCGCCAACAGGCGGCATTATACAACGCGGGGTAGGAAACTAAGCGAAAATTGCTAAGATAAAAGAAGGTTATACCGTGGGGCCCGTAATATACGCTGCTTCTACATTGATTAATACAGTTCTGTATTCGTCACCAATAATAAAGGTACGCCAGGGTTAGTGTAGTTTGTATAGTTGTTTCTCGCCGGCTCCCTGCCCTGGGAGCTGGAGGCGGGAGTTCTTGCCGCCGTGTACGAATTTACGGCGGCAAGAAAGAGTATCGGGGAGCCTCCGGCTCCCAGCGAGATTGAGGCCAAGAGAAGGGAGGGCCGGGAGGAGGCGAAGGAACGATGGAGGCGGGACCTGGCGGACGAGCGGTATGGACGTTACACTATTGACGCCGTCCGCCCGGTCCTGCCGGATTGGATAGGGAGACGTTGGGGCTCCCTGTCGTTCAGACTGGTGCAGGTACTCACCGGGCATGGTTGCTTCGGGTGGTACTTGCATCAGATCGCTCGTAGGGAGCCAACCGCCGCATGCCATGAATGCGGCGCTGCGGAGGATACCGCGCAGCACACCCTGTCTGAGTGTACTGCGTGGGAGGGACAGCGCCGCATTCTGACTGCGGCGGTAGGGCTGGATTTGTCGCTGCCGAGTGTGGTTTCGGCCATGCTCGGCAGCGAAGAGGCATGGATTGCGATGGCCACCTTCTGCGAGGACGTCATCTCGCAGAAGGAGGCGGCGGAGAGGGTCCGCGAAGATGACCCTCTGAGTGGCCGTCTCCGCCAACGGAGGACCGGAGGGAGGAGGCGGCGATTTGCCCTTCTCCTCTCACCACCATAGCCGGACCTGAGGGGGTGGGCCGGGGGGCCCATCTCCTCATTGCACGGGTCCGGTCGGCGAGGAGAGGCAGCTGGTGTGTACCCAGTCTGTCTCCCTATTAGGATGGAGCCCGGCGGCCACCTACCGCCGGGCGGACTGCTGGGGCGGCTATCTAAGGGGAATAGCTTAGTTCGATCCCTTGCCGCCCCAACAATACGGTCGGACGGTACACCGTGGGGTTTTAGTCTGTGCGAGTCGGACATAACCCATCCTCTCCCCCGAGAGGGTGGCGTATCCATAAGGGATTTCCCCACGTAAATAAAAAAAAAAAAAAAAAGTTTGTATAGTTGTTTAAGAGACATTTTATAATTAATAATTTGCAAATACTGTTAGCGCTGGTTCGTTCTTATCGAAGAGAAAGTCGAATTATTTGTCGGACCACTTTTTCACACAGATAACAAGAAAACATAACGATAATGTGGGTTAAAGGAGCAAAAGACTCTGAAGACACTTTTTTGAAGTGATGGAAACCTTTTCTTTCACATCTACTGTAGCAAGCGCCATGGAAATTTGACTCGCTAAATATACCAGGTGAAAGGTTAAACGCTTGCAGTATTCTAGTATATGACACTTCAGGTCACATTAACCATATAAAATAATAATATCAAAACAAATACTAATAAATAACCAAGAAAACCGAAGTTAAAGTTTGTTCTAAGACTTTTAAAAGTATAAACACAATCTTAATAAACCTAGGTGCAATAACCGGCGCGGTGTCGAAAGCTACAATGGGCGACCCGGAGTTAATAACTTTCGATAGTAAAACGGACAATAAACCCCTTTGTTTTATTCCAGACGTTCCCACGTTCCCTTTCAAGTGAATATCACTCGACAGTCATTGACACTATGATTTAACAAAGACGCGTAGAGGATTGTGTATAATTTTTGTATTTTTCTAGATAATTAGGTCAAATATTAAGTATCTATTTTTTTAATCGATTTAGAACGAGAATCGAGTTCAGAGTAACCTACATAAATATTGCTACTGTCTAAGCATTCAGCCTGTATATAAAAAAAATCCATAGTCGAATTTATATACGCACTGTATTTCCGAAAGGTTGCACGTATTTGTCAAATTCTTTTTCTGGCGTGTTTGTAAATGTTGGGATAAGACTCCTATAAAATAAAATGTTTGAAAAATCTTACGGAAAAGTCCTAAATTTGGTTTAAGAAAACTCCATACCATAAGTGTAGTAAGTGAGTAAGACAGTAGCAAGGTTTCGAAAAAAAAAACAACCGATAGATTAACATTTCGTTATCTAGTTACCATTTTACCACATTATATGATCGTACAGAAAGGGAAGAATTGGTCTTATTTTCTTCAGTATTACAGCTGACAGCTAATAGGTGTGAGTAATAAAATATGGAATAATTTCCTCATAATATGACGAGAAATTCCATGTCGATAGCAAAGAAAAAGGATTAAAAGTAAAAACATCCTTTAATAGAATTGTCCTTGTATTTGTAATTGTCACGACAAAATTAATATGGAAGGAAATGTTTAAGAAATCCTATGGAAAAGAGTTTTGGTCAAAAAATCTTCATGGACCAGATAGAAGACATGATTGACAGATTCACGGTCAGTTGCCTTTTTTAACCGACTTCAAAAAAGGAGGAGGTTATCAATTCGTCTGTATTTTTTTTTTATGTTTGTTTCCTCATAACTTTGGACTGGGTGAACCGATTTTGATTATTCTTTTTTTATTTGAATGCTGGTACTTCCAGTGTGGTCCCATTTGGTACAGTTCCGACAACGGCATCCAGTGCAAAACCGTATAAATTTTAAATTTGCATTAAGTATGTACACGACAAATAGACGAATAACTCAATATTACGCTAACCGATTTCGATGATTCATTTTTTATTGAAAAGGATGTACTTCAAGGGTAGTTTGATGTGAGTTTGGTTAGGTTCTGATTATGGGATCCGTGACAAAGTAAGAAAACTTTCAAGAAACGAGCCTACTCCTTTCTTAAGGGCCGGCATCGCATCTGTGTTTCCTCTCGTGTCGCAATTGTCCATGGGCGGCCGTAATCACTTACCATCAGGTGACCCGTATGTTCGTTTCCCACCAATATTATAAAAAAAAACTCTTCAATTCTTAGGAGCCTATTGTGCTTATGTCCGTTGCTGTGTTGCAACATGACGCAAGCATTGTAATTACATTACTTAAGGTGTATAATGTGTGAAGCGATGGTAGCCGAGTTGGTGGTAGAAACTATCGCAGATTACTGAAAAGGTTGCGTTCGTACCAAACGTTACTTATTGTACAACTAATTGAAACCATATCGCATACCTTACCGATAGATACCATACCGCAAAAATGCGCATATTTTAATATACTTAAGGCGGAACGGAGTTCGCGGGCACTGCTAGGAAAATATATTTATGTACACTAAAAATGGAAAAATAAAGTAAATTTTCAAAAAAAGTATTAACCGACTTCAATATCAATCAAAAACCCATAAGGCACTAAAAAGCGGAAAATAAATAGTTTATCAAATTAACCAAATTAAATAAAACGTATGAATATGTGTGCTACCTAGAGATGTATTGGAAGTCGGTGCCAACCAAACCGAAAATCATATCATCTACAGGTACAAAGTTTAAGTCCACTCTCGCGTCTCTGTAATACAAAAATTTTGGTTGGTACCGACTTCCAGTACATCTCTAGGTAGCACACATATTCATATGTTTTATTTAATTTGGTTAATTTGATAAACTATTTATTTTCCGCTTTTTAGTGCCTTATGGGTTTTTGATTGATATTGAAGTCGGTTAATACTTTTTTTTGAAAATTTACTTTTTTATTACATGGTCTTAAAGGAAAGAGAAGATATAGTCTCATTTAGTTCGCTAGTAAACTTGTGCGAAGTGAGATTTAATCTCGAACTAAGGTCGCGGTGAGGGGGCTCAGGAAAGAAACATTGGACTATATATAAACACACAGAAAAGGATAAATATATGTTATGCATTTTGATTAGTGACACACATCAGTTAGATAAACATTATGATCACCTTCTTACTCTTAACCCACCTAAGTAAAGTCAGCACAACGTGTCCTACTCTCCCCTGTCAGACATCATCTCAGTAGTCCCACTTTTTATACACATTTCATTTTTCACACAATCCATCCATACCTTTTTCCGTCTTCCTCTACTCCTATATATATATATATATATATATAGACTTTGGACATTCATTTTTATATATATATTATATCATAAGAGGCAAACGAATAGATAGGTCACCTGATGTTAAGTTATCACAGTTATCACCGCCGTACATAGACAGCACCAGGAGAGTCGCAAGTGCGTTGCCAGTCTGTGTGTGTGGGAATGTGGGAGGAGGAGGGGGATCTGGGAGGGGTGGAAGAGGGCGAGGTGGGCTTCCGGTGTTCCTACCCTATATCCATCCACCTTCATACTCAAAACTTTTATAGGTACATGAATTTCATTTTTCCTCGTGACATGCCCATACCATGCTAACCTATTACTCGTCATTAACTTCTGTGATACTGGTGCTATTTTCAAACTTCCTCTGATATACTCATTCTTAATTGTATCCATTCTGTCCATTGGTCTATCTTAACATTCGCATCTCTGCCACATGTAATCTTCTCTCATCTGCTCTTTCGTAACCCAGTACTCAGATCCATACAGCACGACTGATAAATACACCTTCCCAGAATTAGTCTATACACATATTAGCCTTAGGTAAACACAGACAACAAAATTTTAGAATCTTCATAAGAAGCCAAGATTACACCTAAAACAAAGGACAGTTTTATAAAGATCGTGGTCAAGGCCGAGTTGTCTGAAAAACGTTGCTTGAATTTTGAATATTGTAAACACTGGATACAAGGAAAATCGAGAATTAAGGTTTTATTACAAGCAAAATAAGACCATAGATACACAACAAAATAGCAAAGAACGTTGGAACACTGGTTATAATAAAAGCATTCTCTCTAAAAAACTGAACGGGTATTTTTAAAATATTTTTCGACCAGTGAAGTCTCTCAATATCTCCGTTGAGTTCAGAAGTTGCAGCAGAAATTGTCACAGCATTTTTTATATCTCCATGGCTAGCAGCAATAGGAGCACTTAATACGTCCACATAATGTTTAAAAATCTTCTGCTTAAGCTGTTCTCTAGATCTCGTATAAACAGGAGTTTCTGATTCAAGTCTAACTATATCAAGGTTCGTCATTAATTCGTCAATTATCGATTTTTCGACCAAATCGCACTGAACGCGCTCATTTGTTTCGAATGCGAGCCCATCTACAGCGACCTCTTTATCTGACATCAATTTACGATCTTTTGTACGAATACCCTTATCCTCAAATTTCATAGATACTGGAATACCGGGACGCTTATACTGATCCAAAATATCAATTAATTTCTTTAACTCCTTGCTTATTTTCTCAGCCAATGTTTCTTCTAATCTTTTAATCGATCTATCTAACACTGAAATAAATTTATCCCACATATCTGAAAAATTTGTAGGATAATTATTTTCATATTTCTCTGAAGAAAAATGTAAAGGGTCTCTTTGATTTTCAAGCTGCCATTTTATTGTAGATTCATTTGGCAGATTTAAAGTCCTGGGGTGATTTTCATCCTTTTCAACATCAATAGGTTTTGTTAAAATATTTGTACTAATTTTTTTTCCATTACTCTTAAACCCGTTATCACCTACATCGTTATCATCGAAGTAAGTTTTAAGTGGTTGCTTTATAATGATATTATTTAACCGTTTGTCGTGTTTAACAGCTGAACTAGTCGAGGGAGTTGTATCTGCTAATGTTTCCATATTAATAACAGTCTCACAAAGGGCAACTTCTTGATTATGATTGAAATCAGTTTTCACATCTACGTTGTCAGTAAGTTCTGTGTTTTCCGAGGGAAAATCACTTGTTGAATTAGATGTTACCGTATAATTAGAACTTAAATTTGACCTATTGAAATCGGAACTTGTTCTAGCAATAAAAAAATTATCATGGTCACTTGTTACAAATATATTTGATTCCTGAGTGCTGTCCATGTTGACGAGAGTCTTATTACTTGTGTCGCTTAGCGTTTTCATTGTATTTATGTAACGATCTAGGTTATCATTAACGTTGAATACCTCATTAAGTTGCGGTTTTGAAGTTATAGTCATTGATGGAATTGTGATTGTTTGTGTGCTTGTCAAACTCTCCCTAAATAGAATATACTTATCTTGATTGTGTGTAATATCTATTTTATTGGATTCCGTTGATTTATTGTGCGCCACAGCCACAGCAACATTAATTATATCCATTTTGTATGGCACACATTTGTCTGACGATATTTTCATTATAGAATTTGATAAATTAATATTATAATGATCATCATAAATAGAGAGTGATGAAGTTCTGTGATGAGTTCGTACATCTTTACTCGAATGACTGGGAAATGATTTTCTCTTTAAAGGTAGTCTTAATAATGACCTGGCTTTTAAACAATTACTAGTAAATTGTCCGTGATGTAATGTATGATCGTCTTGTAATTTTTCTTTCGCTAATCCTTTTTTTAGTACTTTAGACTTTACATTTTTCTCAATGCCTTTTTTTACATGAAGAGTGTTAATCTCACTTTGTTTGCGTTTATTATAATTAATTACGGTTCGATTCAAAGTAATTCTTGTGTTTCTAAATTTGAAGGGCATTTTTCGCAATTTTAATGTATGATTGTACCTTTTTATATTTTTTTGTGAAATTAACGTGTCACAACAGTTTCTATATATTTTATACGAAGCAGCGTTGAAAATCACCTCTGGTTGTTCATTTTGATTTACTGTAGGAGTTTTATTCGCATACGGATTGTCAAGCGCCGTTTCTCCATTTCTACTTACTTCATTTATTATGACTATCTCTTCATTTTTACCTTCAGAAATATTTCTTCCATTATCAGGTCTCTGAGTAGTGCATGATTCTGTAAATGTTAATAGAACGCTGGGAGTAGTAGAGTGTATTCTTTCCGGAGAACTAGTATCGCTACAAATCATTTGGTCGCTTGTTAAAAGATCTTCATTAGTATTGCGCATTGAAAAAGCTATAAGTTATGTTGGCAATTTCTTTAGTTAGTGTAGAGTTAATTTAAAACTTATGTATTAATTTGGCAGTACCTTTTTCTCTATGTAGATTTTTATATTAATGGTTAGTATCTGCAACAAATACAAATTAAATTACTTTACATTCGATCTAAACACATTGTAATGTATTATCTAAACTCACATGTAAATAAAGTATTGTCTATCTTGAACAATCTGTTTTAAGATACAAGCTACAAATCTTACTTATTAAAATAAAAATAAAAATTGAAATAATAAACAATATAATATTAATCAAAATCCTAAATCAGATAGTTTTAAATCGAAAGTTACAGATTCGTTTACATTAGTTTTTCGATCAGAATCCATTCTTAATCTATGAATTTTACGGCGCGGTTTGGGGTTAATTAGATCTTTTATAACGTAGCTGTAGAATAAACACGCAATAATTATAATAGGTATCCAAAGTAACACACAATAAACAAATCCTTCCCCGAAGCCCATTCCTTTGCGTTTAGAACAGATATTTTTTTTTGAGACGCAGCCTTTTACCTCGTCATTATTAACGATATAGATAGTTGAAGAACACTCAGGAAAGTTATGATTACTTTCACTTGGTGGGCATTCGGGACAATTCTCGCATTCATCTGATGATACATGAATTAAGGAGCATTTATGACATGGTAACTTGCTTTTATTATATGACCCATATGAATCTTTGCTATAACATTTGTCACAGTAGTATGCCACAACTTTCTTTTTATTATTTTCTGTTATCACTTCAAATAACGATCTTGATTTTGGCAATGAGCACGTTAATCCTTCATCAACAACTTTTTGATAATTAACTTCATTGACCACGGACATGTCTGTTACTTTCAGAATTGATTCACTATCGATTATATCGTACGATGTACCTTTTTTCATTAGTCTACTGTAGATATCGAGAGCATCTTTCTTAGGTTCCTTTGATAGTTTTAAGCCCGACAGTAATACGTTTTTAGTAAAATCATTAGATATTTGCACGCCCTTACTAATACGTTGTAATTGGTATTTAGTATCTTCAATACGTTTGGCATTACCATATTCCCAGTTTTTTGACTCTGTTTTTTGGGATACTTCATTTGGAACTGAATTTGATTTATGTATTTGGTCAAATGTTCTAGATTTGGACTTAATGGAAGTTTGATCTGAGATTATTATTTTTTCTTCGGATAGTTTTTCAATATCAAAATATCTTGCTTGACTAACGGCACCATCGAGTATGGGAATAATTTTAGGATTGTACTCTAAAGAACGGTCATTATTATATGCTCTCATTGCTTGGCCGTCTTGAAATGTATTAATGTTAGGTTGACTATCTAATATTATTTTGCAATTGTAAGTATTTTTATTTACATTTACTTCTTCATTGGAAATATTTGTGTGTATATCCTTTTTTTCTATCATATTCTCGGGCTCAACTATAGGCAGAATTTTTAGTTGGATATCAAATTTAATATTTCTATTATCTTTATAGTCGACAAAGTATTGCAATATATTTTGAAGATTCTTTAATGCATCCTTGCTTTGTGATGAGTATTTACCAGATTTATAAACAAATATAGCATGCTTATTTTCCATTTTACGTAATCTATACAGATTCGACAATTTCTTTCTTTTTATATTAAACTTTATTTCTTTCCTGTAATTGTTGACATTACCTTTTACGTCATCCTTGTGTGAGGATATACTTTGATGAGTCATGTTATTCACAGGTTCAGTTTGTTTATCTTCAGTAAGTATTGTAATTCGACTTCCTGTTCTATAGTTACTTTGATCATAATTAACATTTGATTTAGAAGTATTGACATTCAAATCGTTCATAACGTCCTTCAAATTATGTATATCGGTTAGTGTAAATGTATCTTTAACAGTTTTATCTGGTTCATGAATATTGTAGTCCGAGTTTATGTCATTGATGGTAGTATCGGCATAGATGCCCTTTACAAGACTTGGAATATTCTCTAAATTATCCCGTTTTAGGAATTCATTTTGTATAGGCATAGTTTCTTCCTTAACTTTAGTCTTTAGATTTGGAATACTGCTAATAGATGGTTTCGGATAAAGTTCTATAAATTCCTTTATGTGCTTTCTAAAATTTTGAGTAGAACTTCGGTTATTTAAGAATGTTGTCGAAATAGCTAGTAAATTGAAGCTTGAAGAGTCCAGTTCACTGCTTGAATTGTTTATAGATAATAGTATATTTTTATGTTTTATCTTTTTCACTTTGTACCAGGATATGTTATGTCCCTTTTTCTTTGGGATACTTAATGTAGATATGAGTTTGACTTTTTTTACTAAAAATGGAACAGAATAGCTGGACATATGCTTATAAATCATATGTTTGGACAAATTAATTATCACAGGATGAGATTTGCGTTTACAATATTGACATATATCTGAATTAGTTTCAACTTTTTTATTCTTCATTTTACAATTGCCAGCTTTTTTATCTACTACATAAGTGGAAGCTAATGAAGCTGTTTGAGTTGCATTTACTTCAATTCTGTGAAGTATTAAGTCGAGAATAGTTCCGGCTTTCTCTTTAGCATCTTTGTTCTCTGACAGATGTCTCTCTATCCATCTACTTAATAAATTCTTTAAGTTCTCTAACATGATTGTGGCAACATCTATGGGAGCGGGTTTATTTTCTGCTTTACTATCACCAGAGGCAATTATGTCTGGAGGTATTTCTTCAATAGTGTCTATTTCGGGGTCAACAATTGCAGAGTATTTAGATTTTGCGGAACTTTCTTTATTGGAAATACGACTGCGTTTATTTTTACAATACCTTCTCAATATGCAGAAATCAGTTTCAATGCTTAAATCTCTTTTGATTTTAGTAATTTCTGTGTGACTTTCTGTTGCTTGCGATAAATTCTTTTTCATTAGAAGAATACCACTTGTGGTACACATTTGTGATGTTCCAGAACATGTTCTTGAATGTGTATAAATGGTGTTATTAGATTTCTTATATAAGATTCTCGTCTCTCTATATTTATCGGTTAAATCTTGGTGTTTGCCCATATTGTATGTTCTTAGTTCTCTACTCAGGTGTGATTGTCCGATCTTCTGTAAGCAAAAATATTGGTACTCTATTCATCCTTGCTATATCGTCTTCATATGTTTCTGGTTTTAGTTTTGTGGGAACGTATCTTGAATATAATTCTTCATAAAAAATAATACTACTTTAATTTTTTTCTAGTATATTTTAATAGTTATAAAGAACGGTACTTGTGTAATAAATGCACCGCGCTCGCCGATTGCTACCGCGGCTGACTCGCGTTATTTATTTCATATGTCTAACCTAACCTAACCAAATCGAGACGAAAATGTTTTGTTTTAACATAAAAATAATCAAGTTGGTAATATACGACATTACCAATTGTTCGGAAATGACACATAACTTCAAAACTTTGATCATAAATATCTTAGTAACTGTGACTTTCCGCGGAGAGGGGAAATCACACCTTTCCCCCGCTACTCCCATCCCCTTCAATCTTTATATCAAGATGCGAATTTCAAATGCAGCCCTTTAAAACACTTTTAGATTCCAAAAGACTTTATTTAAAAATAAAGTATTCAATAAGTTTTAGGTGGAAAATGGGTTTATATGGATTTAAGATAGAATTTCCTTTTTATTCTCGACTGCTTGCTCTTTTATTTATGTTTGGTTAGGTTAGACTTGCGAAAAAAATAACGGGAGCCGGCCGCGGCACCGGTCGGCGAGCGCGGTGTATTTAATATACAAGTACTGAAAGAACATATAAGTCACTGATAATATTGTATCGTTGAAACATTATACTGACAAGGTACACTAATACTTACAATTTCTCAAAATTAAGTTATTGTCTAATCATTTTTATGTTACTTTATGATAATTAGGCTCAAAGTACAGACTCATAATGATATAAATAGTTATATATGTTAATAATTAAGTAAACAGATGGGTATCCAAAAATAATGAGGGTCATAGATCGACTGAAGGCAGCGATGTTTGACTTTAAAAAATATAGCAGAATACTTTACTTACCTTACACTTTCTCATAAACGCATTTTATAACATAACACTCAAGATTTTCTTATTCTCATGTAATACATTATATTTATTACAATATACGTATAAAATAGTTAATAATTTCTCACATTGGATAATTTTGTGTAAATTTGCGGATTATAGCAATGTCAGTGTAGTTGACAGAATTATATGCTGTATGAAACACATGCCAGTATTATTTCTATGCACGTAAATTCTTCTTTTCTTTGTCAGTTTATCGGTATAGAAACAAGAAAGAACTTGAGTTTCCATTCCAAAGCTTTTTCATTCATTCATAATAATCTAAATGCGTTATAATAGCTCATTGCAGTGTTTTGTATATTGTTTGTCTGGATCTCAGATATTTTATAGAATTAATCCTTGGACTATCCTAAACCATATCCGTGCTATTACAAAAAAATGGAATACGTATTGAATACTTGCTTTAAAAAGGTTTCGAATTAAATGCACCGCGCTCGCCAGAGGCATGTTCGCGTTATTGTTCGCAAGTCTAACCTTTTTTTTTGGTGGGGAAAATTTTGCATAGGATACACCTCCAGCTGTCGTTAGGGACAGGGGCAGCAGCTGGAGAGTTATGCCGCGACTCATACCGGCTAAATACCCCACCGGCCGCAAGGCGCGAAATGTTACCAGGGTTTGGATTGCGCGAGCATTCTCCGCGCCCTGGTCACGCGCTCGGGTTGCCCACAGGTGGTCAGCGGGTCGACCTACGTCTCGAGGGTGTCAAGCACCCTCATGTTTCCTCCAGAAGCATGTCTAACCTAACGTAACCAAAGCGAGACAAAAAAACAATGTGGCAAACATTAAGCGACCGTGGTGAATTTAATTCGAAACCTTTTTAAAGCAAGTGTTCAATACGTATTTAACTTTTTTGTAATAAAACCGTAAGGGTTTAAGCTCTTAGTTCTCAAAGTAGACCAGGTGGCCCCCAGAGCTCCACGGGAGATTCAACGGGAGTCCACGTTTGCGTGACAAAAAAATGGGGGTTTAAAATTAGTAAGCGGGGGTTCACGAAAATGTATCTGCTTTCAATATTGAAGAACTAACATGTTGGTTTGACCTTCGCCTATCAAGTGAGAATTGATAGGTCCCTTGTGCTGTGAGTAGATGTCAAGAAAGTAAAGTTGGATGGAATCATCTTTTTGATTGGCCAGCTTTAGTTTTTTAACATTCACTCACAGCACAATCAATTAATGTATTAACCAATCAATTCTCACTTTTGTTTTTCGAAAACTAATTAATTCTTAATAAAATGCCTTTAGAAAATTCCGATTATCATAGGTTCTTAATTAAAAAAAAAAAACTTTATTTTACTTTATAGGAGGCAAAAGAACAGTTGGGTCACCTGATGTTAAGTGGTCACCACCGTCCGTAGACACTTGCGACACCATGGGAGTCGCAAGTGCGTTACCAGCCGGTGTTGGAGGGGGATGGGGGTGGAGGAGGGAGGGGGAGAGGGGTGGGGCCCCAGACGCTCTCACTGACCGAACGAAGCGCAACAATGCAAGCACTGTTACTTCATCGTGTAGCCGAGGGAGAAACTCAGAGCAGTTCCCAGGACTTGCGACCCAGGTGTAGGTTTAAGGAGGCCCCCTTTGAGATGCGCATCAACGGTTCACTGCTCAAGTCTCCCGCCCTGCCTAGCAAAATTTGGTAGGAACCTGTTAGTGCAGCCTTTGATACTCGTTCTAAAATAGAACTTACTGCAGTTCTCGACAGGCCAAGGTCCTTCAGAAGGTTATAGAGAGATTTTGCTGGTACACCTCTCGCCCCTACTTCTACCGCGTATAAATTAACCACATAACCATTTTTATTTAGTTCATTAGTTAGATCGTAATATTTATTTAATTTGATTGTGTGGTCTTTAGGAATGTTGGTTTCCCACGGTACCGTAAGCTCTACTAGTAATATATTATGTTTGATGTGATGTTTGATGAATATACGTTGTAGAGTCGGGAAATAATTACGTAAAACACGCACGAAACAAATTGCGAATTAGATTTATATATGAAGCAAGGTCTCCTACTTCATCGTTCTGCTTCTGTCACGTCTTTTATAATTCTATTCGTTGGCTCTACTGGTGGGATCTCTTTACACAATCCCACATACCAATTGTACTACTTCAGTACTCACTTTATGAAACCCATTTTTAAAATGAGTCAGAGCGAGATATTATTAAATAAGTATAAAATATATAGGTACATGTAGGTCCGTGGGTGATGGTTTCCGACTTCTATTATTGTACACAAATGACTATGTCTAAAGACAAACATTTATCGATAGCAAGTTCAGAAACGTGACAGCGCCATCTCTGAACGACAATACACACTATTATAAAATTACGTTCAACATTCCGCCCACCAAGAACGTAATCAACGTTCTTGCTATCACCGTCCACCTTGAGAATAGTTGGGCTGTTTGGCTTATATATACAACACTGATTGAAAAACTTACTAACTAAATTTTTGACATAACAATAACATTAAACTGTTACAGGCAAAATGCACAGTTTTGAAGTTGGTCTTTTAATTACTGAATCCTTGCATTTGAGAGTCACAACGCGCGTAACCTTGTCATGACCAGGGTGTTTAGCTATTATTTTACCCATTAGCCATCTAGCAGGAGGCAACCCGTCCTCTTTAATTAAAACTATATCTCCAATATTAGGCTCTGGAACACGTTTGTTCCATTTATAGCGTTGTATTAGATGTGAGAGATACTCTTCGGACCAACGTCGCCAAAACTCTTGCACCATGCGCTGCGTAAATTGCCAACGTTTTAAGTTACCTACATTTGACTCTTCATAATTACGATCAGGCACCGTTAGAATAGGTTCCCCAATCAAAAAATGACCTGGAGTTAAAGGTGAGAGATCTTCGGGAGTATCAGGCATCATAGATAATGGTCGTGAGTTAAGGCAAGCCTCCACTTGTGTCAGTATCGTAGCCATTTCTTCGTAGGTGAGTCTTGAATCGCCTATCACACGTCTAAGGTGGTATTTAGTCGATTTAACTCCAGCCTCCCATAAGCCTCCAAAGTTTGGAGCGTGGGGTGGGATGAAGTGCCAAGCAGTTCCGTTATCACTTAACCACTCTCGTACGTCTGAAGCCACAGAAGACTTCTCAACTGCTACTAAATTCCGAAGCTCCTTTGAGGCACCGACGAAATTTGTACCATTATCACTCCATATGTCACTGACTACTCCACGGCGAGACACAAATCTTTTAAATCCTGCGATAAATCCTTGCGAAGATAAATCGCTGATAGCCTCCAAATGAATAGCCTTGGATGCCATACAAACAAAAATACATATGTACCCCTTATTGGAGTGATGACCTCGACCCTTAGACGTCCTGATATTAACTGGGCCGGCGAAATCAACACCACTATTCCGAAAAGGTCTAGCCGGTGTAACTCTACAAGCCGGTAATTGACCCATTAGTTGAGTTTGAGTAGCCGCTGAATACCGTTTGCATGTGACACATTTGCGTACATAAGCCCTAACTAAAGTTTTGGCTGAGATTATCCAATACTTGGTACGCAAATGACTTAACATCAAAGTTGGGCCTCCATGCAGGGTTTTCTTGTGAGCTTCATCAACTACTAAATTGGTAAAGTGACTATTATGTGGTAAAATAACTGGATGTTTAGCATTCATTTCCAATTTGGCAGTATCAATACGTCCACTAACGCGTAAAATCCCTTCATTATCTATAAATGGACATAATGCCTTCAACTTGCTTTTTGTTTTAACATAACCTACTTTTCTTATATCGCTAATTTCATCTATGAACTCTTGATTTTGCACATGCCATATGCAAACTCTTCTGGCTTCATCTATTTCTTCCCTCTCTAAATAAGTTTCATATCTATGTTTTCCATCTTCATGCTTCTTCCACTTTAATACTCTCCTACAATACGCTATAACTCTCACTAATTTCGACAACGTTGAAAACTTAGTCCATACTGGATCTTCTTGAATAATTTCAGTGACCATGTGTGTTTTAATTGAACGTTGTTCCATATTTGTAGCGATCGACGAGGGCTTTGAGTACTCGATCGTCTCATTCTTCAACCATAATGGTCCCTGTGCCCACAAAACACTACACGATAGTTCTTGTGGTGTCAATCCTCGTGAAGCTATGTCAGCTGGATTGTGTGAAGATTCGACATGCGCCCAGTGAGTGTTATCAAAATAAGACAGAATAGTAGAAACTCTGTTTCCTACAAATGTAGTCCAACGACTTGGATGGCCACTCAACCACGCCAAGACTACTGTAGAGTCAGTCCAGACATGAATGTTGGTTTGTGGAATCTTCATCACTTCGGCTACCTCTGATATCAACTCAGCCAACAGGACTGCTCCCATCAATTCTAGCCGAGGAATAGACTGTTGTTTAACGGGTGCAACCTTCGTGCGAGATGTGATCAAGCTTACGTTTATTTTCTTCTTTACATTTACAACTCGAAGATACACGACCGCAGCATAAGCTGATACTGAAGCATCGCAAAAACCATGCAGCTCTACAGAGATATCATTAGATGTCGTAAATACCCATCTAGGAACACTAAATCTTTTGGTTTCTATCAGATTATTGCGGTAAGTTTGCCACTCCGTCATCAGTTCTGGTGTTAGCTCCTCATCCCAATCTAATCCAGAAAGCCAGAGCTTTTGAATAAATATTTTTGATGTGATAACACATGGTGCTGCCCATCCCAAAGGATCAAACAAACGAGAGATGTCCGAAATTACTCTTCTCTTCGTAATCGGAGCTTGCTCTGGTGGTAAGTTTACTAGATACTTGAATTCATCATATTCGCGATCCCATGAAATTCCTAAAATTTTCATTATCTCATCAATTTTTATATCCTTATTACCATTATTCTCATCCTTTATACTTCTTTGACTCATTCCTTCCTTTGAAATTTCCTTATGCAATAATTTACAGCTACTGACCCATTTCTGCAACTGAAATCCACCCTTGGTAAGTAATTCTGATATTTTCTGACATAATATTAAACCTTCTTGAACAGTTTGACATCCTGTCATTAAATCATCCACATAAAAATCATTTTTTACTGTTTCAGCTACTTCGGGACAGCGTACACCTTCATCGTCTGCTACTTTCTGAAGTGTCTTCACTGCAAGGTAAGGTGCTGATGCTGTTCCAAATGTAACCCTTAATAATTTGTATTCTTTTATTTCAGATGCTGGATCATCGCGCCATACTACTCTCTGAAAATCGGTGTCTTCAGGAGCAACCTTTACTTGCCTGTACATTTTTATAATGTCAGCGCAAATACTTATGGGGTGCATTCTCCACCTCATAATGATGTGACGTAATGGTGATTGTAATGGAGGACCTACCATGAGATCATCATTAAGAGACCTTCCATTTAATCCTTTCATCGAAGCATCGAACACTATTCTAACCTTTGTGGTTGATTTGTCATCACGTACTACTGCGTGATGTGGTAAATAAACAGCAGAAGATATTTTTGGATCGTTAGCTGGGACACGTTCCATATGCCCAAGATGAATATATTCATGAAACTCTTCACCATATCGTTTGGCTAGCTCTGGGTTCTTCTTGAGTCTATTTTCAAGAAGAAGAAATCTCTTGATTGCCAGACTTCTGGAATTACCATATTGGCACTGAGGATCTTCATTTCTGAATGGAAGCTTCACGATGTAACTACCAGTTTCATCTCTGCGAGTCGTTTGCGAGTAAATTTCTTCACACCGCAACTCATCTTCAGAAAGAATTCCTTTCTGAGTAATTGGTATGACAGATTCAATCTCCCAGAATCTTTTCAGGAGTGCATTGTCATCAGCCTGATCAACTGAACTAATAGAGACATGATGGCAACTGATAACGTCGCTTGTTGAGGGTGCTTTTCCAAATAAAATCCAACCAAGGGCCGTATTTTGGGCTACAGGTAACCCTGGCGGACCTTGAATTAATCCCTCTCTTAAAACTTGGCCGTATGCTTCAGCACCCAGTAAAATATCAACTTTGTTAGGCATGTTGAATTCTGGATCTGCAAGGCTAATAGTTTCCAGCATAGGCCATTTATGAGGTATAATTTTACGTGATGGCAATAAGGTTGTTATGTTGCCTAGTACATACGCATGTACTTGGAGACTAAACTTGGGGTCTAGATGTGAGTGAATAGTAACTGTGATTGTGTACTCAGAAGATATAGACTTCTTCTCACCACCTACACCCGAAATGACTGATTTGGCCGGTCACATTTTTCTAAGGAATCAGTATCCACTCAAGTTTTGTTGGCAACAGCACTTGTCGAAGCACAGACAAGAACTGGGTCAACACAACTGCTGAGGGTGTTATTGGATCAGGGATCCCAGGCATCATTTCGACAAGTGCTGTTGCCAACAAAACTTGAGTGGATACTGATTCCTTAGAAAAATGTGATGCTACATTTGACGTCGATGGTGCACTATTTGATAACGATGCCTGAACGCTAGACAACGCTGATTTAACACTATTCGCTGTACCTCCTTTATTAAAACCGGGTGTACTTGATAGTGCATTCGGGTGCAACAACGAATGATGCCTTCGTTTACATATGCGACAGGACGTAGTTTGACGACAGTACTTAATTGAATGGTTGGAGCCTAAACAATTAAAACATAAACCCTTGGTTTGTACAAAGTTCTGACGCGATTCGTGACTCTCTCTTGCAAACGATTTACAATTTGCAATTTTGTGATTTTCCGTACAATATTCACATACAGGTGTATTTGTTACATGAAGTGTTTTAATGGAAGTATTTCTTTGAACTCTTACATCTTTCTTATTATCGAGAAATTCTAATGATCTGAATCGCTGTTCTAAAAACTCCTTGAATTGAGAAAATGCAGGTAAGTCTGTTGAGTTACTTATTTTACATTCCCAAAGCTTTCTCGATTCATTATCTAGTTTAAGGCATAATAAATGTATAACAATAATATCCCAAGAATCGATGTTTATTTTTAAATTCTTGAGTGCATTCAAACATTCATTACTTACGTCTAATAGTTCCTTTATATGCTTTGAATTTTCACAAACAATCTTTTTTTGATTCAAAAACCTATCTAGAACACAGTTTGCCAAGTATCGCTTGTTGTTATATCTGCATTGAAGTTGCTCCCAACATGTAACATAATTATCCTCCGTGACAGATATATGTTTGAGCAACTGTTCGGCTTCTCCTATTAAATGAGTTTTTAAATAATGTAGTTTTTGGACATTATCTAAATTAACATTCGAATGTATTAAAGATATGAACAAGTCTTTAAAACTACACCAGTCTGCATAATTACCGGAAAACATAGGTAATGATATTTTAGGTAACTTTATGTTTGAAGTGAATGTCTCCTGAGAGACATTGCCTTTTTTGACAACCAATTCGTTCAAACCTTCCTTCAATTCTGCCTTATACTCATAATATAATTCTTCCGTTAACTCGTAAACTTTTTTGATACAATATTCAGATTTTTCGTACTCATCTAAATTTAAGGTTCCTACTATATTTCTATGATTTTCACTAAAAACTTTCCATTGAGTCTCTAAATTTTCTAGACGCGCTTCTATATAAGAAATAGTGATTCGTTCTTTAGGAGATTTTTTGAAATTTGATCTTCCTTTTGTTACAGTTAACTTTATGTCAAGTTGAATTTTAGTCAACGATTCCATTGTTGTTTATTTAACAAATACGTATTTAACAGGAAACAGTGAAATAAACTAATAATCATACAAATTGAACAAATAACAAAGTTTCTAAATCTAACTGAAGTTAATTAATTACGAACAAATCTTGAAAAAGTAGAAGTCTTGATATGATTTTTCTAAGTGTCTGAACACAAATTTAAAAATTGGGCATGGATTCCCCGTCTCAACGTTTTTTCTTAAATTATTCTAAGTCCTTAAGAAACTATTAATTTTTTACTAAGTCCTTTTTGCACTTTTATTTGCTAAGTTAGAATTTACTGTGAAATAAGGTTCAAACTTGCTTGATTTTACTTTTTGCACTTTTATTTTCTAAGTTACAATTTACTATGACATAAAGTCCAAACTTCCTTGATTTTAATTATTAGTCAAAATGTACTCACGATTTCAACACTTCACTTCACTTACTATCACGTGAAACACTCTGCACTTCTCCTTTTTTCTCAAGTTGCGCTCCCTGCTGCTTACGAGTGACCTCCCCTGGTCACCACCGCTTGGCTGTCGTCGGCGTCGCGTCTTCAGTACGTCACGGTTGTGACGTCACTTCCTTCCACTGACTGTTGTCAGTGAATCCTCAGTTGAGCACTTTCAGTGGCGATCCACCACTGGTTTCTAGTGCGGTTATACAAAAATATCCGGCTCGATTTGGACCATGTACTACTTCAGTACTCACTTTATGAAACTTTGCACTAGTTTGACTTTTCTCACTGGAGGCACTATGGAAGGTGAATATAAATAAAACACGACTGTGGGTACTTGCAGAAATCAGTAATTTATAATTGAACACAAATGACTATGTCTAAACAAAACATTTATCGATAGCAAGTTCAGAAACGTGACAGTGCCATCTCTGAACGACAATACACACTATTATAAAATTACGTTCAACACCAATAACGAGGGTATCACTACATTTTATAAAACAAAGTCCTCTCGTCACGTCTGTCTCTCTATTGGGGATAAACTTAAAAACTACTGAACGAATCTTTTCATCAGTAGATAAAGTGATACATGCAAAAGGTATATAATTCGTCAAGGTTTTTTATTATCGGGGTGGGACATCGTTCGCCGGGCCCGCTACTAGTTTATAATATAAATACTTCATTAAATTTTCATTGGTCAAAATGTTTCAAATTCACTAAGAACAGTAACAGTAATTTAAGGTAATAGTGTTAGGTTTTATAACAAAGTGCTGCACATTACCGATTTGCCGGATAGTGAGTTCAAGTATTATGTCAAAATCCCAGGGTGGATCAATATGTGAACGATGGTGACGCCTGGAAATGATGCGCCTCTCTGTGCATCCTCTAAACCGAATGTAACTATTGTTATCACCCACCTCCGGTGCCGCTACGTCACATTCAAGAAGCGAGACTACAACACGACCGGAATATTGACATTAGCGCTACCATATTAGAGATACATATTAACACTAGCGCCACCATATTAAATATATATAAATAAGAATAATTAAAAAAAATTGTTCTATAGCTTAAGTAACATTAATTTGTTCATTTTTTATTATTTTTGTTTTAATTACATTATTTTACGGTATTATGTGTAAATAGTAAATGCTTTGATTTACATAGATCGGGTTATAAAAGGCAAGATATCGGTGATATCGTTGCATTTTTATGTACAAAATGGTGTAGGGAGAAGCTATGCCCAAATAACTAGTGACAGTACCTACGACACTTTTTTGGCATCCCTGACCCCATCGACTTTAACATATTTTGTGTTATAAAATAATGTATAGTCTGTGACTGTAACTATTTATCCGGGTAGAACTTCGCCTTACAGTAACTTCCACATAGGAGTGCGTGTAGATCAGCGACATCTTGCCCTTTATATGTCGAACTCCCACCAATGAAGTCTCACCCCGGGGTGAATAATGAACAGCCATTAACTTTGACCAAGAGCGTTTGAGATCATTAGTAACATCTCCGATGAAGTCAATAGCGTGGTATCACAGGTCAATAGTGGCTCCCCCGAGTGGTGTTGTAGTCTCGTTTCTCGGGTGTATCGTAGCGTTACCGGACGTAGTCATTATAATTTGTAACATCCATCGATGTTGGTAAAAGTATGCATTATGAAAAGATAAACCAAATCTAGTTCTTTTCTCGATGACTGGGTTTTCTTTGAACTGGTAGTTGCTTTGATTTTCATAAGTGCCTTCTCAGAGCCTAAACTGAATAAAGTTTTTTTTAACTTGAATTTATCTTGTCGCGCATTATTTTACTTAATTATTTGTTAATTCCAAGATGGAGATAAAAGTGTTAATCTGTTTAGATGTTCTTCCACTACTGTGAATATTAACAAGTTTGTCTTTATTCCATTAAACTTGTAACGAAGAGTCTTGGTCGAGTCCCTTTTCAACGGTATGAAGTAAGAGATTGTGGTCAATTTCAGAACTTAGTTGGCGACTTAAGCGTTTCGTATTAATGTGCAAGTATTATTTTATAAAAAATCCTGTGATCTTAGGATTTGCGTCAGAAATCAGTTAATTCGAATCCGTAAATGACATAACTTCGCATCCTTCATGATTTAGTATTATATAATGAAAATACAGGGTTTTGAGGTTAAATCACGTCAAAATTTCGCCATGAATTGGCATAGGACTGTTAGATGTCTTGGGGAGATGTGTTGTGGAAAGGAAACACAACCATATGCGTGCATGCGTTTATTGGCACGAGCGACCGATCCGAGCCGCTGCGCTAGCGTCACTGAATTACAATTTCACAATGTCTTAATTAGAACACAATACCCCACAGGACTATGGCCATTCGATGCGGAATGTTCCAAAGATTGTTCTAGATTTTTTTTGGATTATATTGACCCTTTGCCATTTTGTAATGCCCAACGGCCAACACCAGGCAGGGGTACACTTAGTGCCAGTCGGCTGTCCCTGCTCCCCCGCCTAAAAGGTGTATGAAGGCACCATAGGGTTTTAGTCCGTGCGAATCGAACTTAACCCATCCTCAGCTACCCAACGGGGTGGGTATCCGTTAGGGATCACTCCATGTAAAAAAAAAGCTTATAACTATGTACAACCAACTTAAAAAAGACAATTGACTGAGGCCGATTATAATAGGTTGCATTTGAGAACTCGCGCCTCATATGCCAATGTCTATTACAAATCACACCGGATCGAAATAGATTATACGCTAGTAATGCTCTGGAGCAGAAATAAGTGTGACGTTAGTACTTCAGAAGTCGAAAATGTTTTAAACACAAGTTTTACCACTCCATTTTTTGTTCCGCTATGAAAAAGAGGTCGTAAGATACCAGGTGCTTGTCGCCAACAACCAACATTTTCGGTTAGCAGTTACAGACTCCTGATTAAAAGGATTCCTAATAGGTTTTGAGATTCGTGCGACCGTCTAGAGACAAACAATTGTCGGGGACAACTTAGTCGAAACTTTTGATTGGGCACGATTGTTTTGGAAAAGATTTAATTCCACAATATACCTTTTCCTTCTTAATATGTTAGTATACAGTTGAGGAATTACGGTTTTTTGAAGAGAAAACTTCTTTAGTCGCAATAAGCTATTTTTGGCAGGTAAAAACCCCAAAAGACGTATACGAAACATATACATATACGAAAACTGTTACAAAGTATTATATTATATGCCTTAGTATTTTTTATACTTTATAGGGTTTTTATCGTTATCGATTTGGATATCGATATCGTTTTGTGCCGGAGTTTTTGTTAATTATTGTAGCACTGCAATGTGACTGCACTGTGCCTGATGGTGAGCACAGTACAGTCCAAAAACAATGGCGACTACCGAGAGATGCGTTATTCCTCGCCGGTCGCCGCTGTCATGCCGGTCTGCGTAAGCGAATAACCTCCGTCCGTATCCAGAGGTGACAAGTGCTAATCATCTCACCGGTACTCGAGCCACGGCGATAGTCATTCCCTATTGGATATGCATGAGCTGATCCCGAAATGCGACGCGCAGAACGAATCACTATTACGGGCCTTTTCGCCACACGCATGGTGGTCGCGACCCAGTCGGGCTTTAAAACCCTACCACCCCACTCAGCAGGGTATACCACGTGCACGTGCGGTTGACTTGGGTGTCTCAAGCTTAAGATGTTATGCGACACCCCTTACACTCCAATAGTCTGCAATCAAATCGTTCGATAATTTTGCTAAGCATGTGATCGCCAATCTTAAGATATTTAACAGACCTTGAAATTACCACGACTCTCTGACTCGTGTCTATATCAGGCTAACAAATATTGGTGGCTTTAATATTATGCTCATGCAACGTCAAAGGAGTGAATTGTATCAAATTGCGATCACTCCTCTCTCCCTTTATATTGCCAATTTCAGTTGAACGCTGTGCGAAACAAACAACTTTGAAAAAAAAGAGTCGCTATTCTTGTAATAAATCATAAAAAAAAGATGTGGTGTCGTGGGACACCAGGTAGGAACGAAGTTCCTTCGGCTATTGTAGAATCGACACAATTTCCAAAAAAAAATCATTAACTAAATTAATTAAATTACCGATTAACCGATATTATAATTATAATTCACCGATTAATTAAATTAATTCAACGATTAATTTCACCGAGAATTCGAAAGAAAGAAGGAGAAAGAAAGGTATTATACACTACTCGCTTGTGTATACGACTGTCGCGCCTGCGCACGTCTCATTTAACGGTTTTATTCCACGCACTTTTTCTTACGGTTTTACATTTTTTTCAGTTCGGCCGCGCAACAAAATCGCTATCTCCTCCAAGCCTGCCGTAAGGAACTTCGTTCCAAAAAATTGTCTTTAAATAGATTCGATTTCTTAAAACCCGCACTGACATATCTTTGGGGTAGCAAAAGAATAATATTGTGAAAACCAGAGTTCTTAATTTAAAAAAATAAGGGACGCTCACTGAGGATTTCTACTCTCCATTATTAAAACAGGAAAAATTCTTTTTTTTAAATTTACAAACCAACAAACGGATTCTCGTAAGCGGTACCTATGTCTTTGTAGGAAATTGAACGCTTTATAAAAATGTTTATCATTTTTCGATAAACTAATTCGTTTAAAAATTATTCAAGGTGTAAGTAAAATATATACCATAATTTACAGCTTTTAAATACCTTTAGTGTAGTGGCCACCAAAACGAATGTGAAGAATGGTGTCTCATCAACTATATGTATCTAAGAATGTTACGAAAATATTTATATTCAAGGGTTAACTATATTGATTCCCGTATCAAAAGCACGCTCTATTTAACCATGAGAAATGAATGGGACGTTTCTGGTTCGATGTGTCAGGGACCGTCTCTCCTATATCTTCGGTTGAGGGTTTCATATCGAGCATAAATCATAGATAGGGTGTCATACAGACCCATATCTCAGTGCGTTGTGACAGGCGGCAACGATAGTGCTGCGTGGATGTTTTAAAAAATCTTTTATTTTGTACTAGATGTGCTAAGGTTTTCTATTTATACATTATTTAGTATACGCTTACTAACCTGTAAACTGTTAACTGTATTTAGATTACTAGCTTTTGGCCGTGGTTTCGCTTGCATTAATATAGGTTTACCCTATCCCTCGGGAGTAGTGTTTTTTTGTAACCCTGACAATGTTTGTGCAAAAATTTCACGTGGATTGGTTGAATCGGTGAAATCATAACAAACAAACATACTTTCACATTTATAATATTACTAGCTAACCCGGCCACGCGTTGCAGTGGCTCAGTTATACACGTTGAATTAAAATGTGCGATTGTCTATACTAATATTATAAAGAGGTAAAAGTTTGTGACGTTGTAGGGGGTAATCTCAATAACTACTGGTCAGATTTGAAAATCAGTGTTATATAGCTTATTTATCGAGGAAGATCATAGGATACATATCATCACGCTAAGACCAATTGGAGCGGAGCACCAATGAAGAATGTTCCAAAATCTTTCCTCTTGAGAGCGTCCGCTGCATGTTAACGCTAACCCAAAAAAACTAATCCACGCAGACGAAGTCGCGAGCAGAAGTTAGTAAATATATAAATATACAGGCCACTTCCATTCCTATTTATACGACGTACGAATAACGTAGATGCCAAATGCCAGGAGCATCGAAAATTCAATTTCTCAAAGCTTTTAAAGTAAAAACAACTCATTCTGTTATACGCTTTTCTAAACAAAGAGAATGGCATTAGCGAAATATATTTACGCAGTGAAGCGAGAGAAAGACAATTTTATTACAATGATGAAATAATTTACAATTTGTAATCTATATATTAATACGTGAAGCGAAAACTTTGTACCCCTTTTTAAGCGGATTGCGACAATGGATGAACGTGAAATTTGACATAGTTAAATTTTCTACGGAGGAGAAGTGCATAAAGCTATTTGTAAAATATAGAATGCATTAGAAATACGTTTAATTAATTAAAATAAACATTACACACACTGCTGGAATGACACACAACATATACACACGTAAATGAAAATGACGTTTTGCCATGGTTCATTTGTGGTGGGACTCCGGCACTCTCACTGACAGAATGAAATGCAAGCACTGTTACTTCACGTCGGTGTTTCTGTGTGTCGGGTGGTAGTACCCCGGGCGAGCCGACCCATTCGTGCTGAAACCAGTAATAGCTTCAGCGTGGCTCTACCACCTACAAAAAAACTTTGGACCGGCAGCACCTATTTGGATAATTCTTGTATTGAAGTATGTGTAATTAGGACAAGGTTTGTAGAAAATTCGTACGGAAAAGTGAAAACTGTATGTTGTGACAGAAGAAAATTGGGTCTTCAAGAACAATGACAGAATTGACAGATTGACATTCAATTGTTCAGTTGTTATTTTGTTCAATTAGAAAGAAAAAGGAAGCCTATAGTTTATTCATAAAGTATAAGATAATATAGATATATAGAAGAGTGGATAAAAATATGCATATCGGAGCATTAGGAAATGGTGTCCAGCTCAGCATTTGCTATAGTGTTTTGAGAAACACTAAGCGCTGATTTTCAGCTGGAACCCAATGTAAGTCACGGTGCGTAAAAAATAAATATGCATTAAAATTATGCAATATAATATATAGGGAGAGTAAGCAATGTAAAAAAGAATAGGGTACATAATATATATAGGTAGATATGGTGGTAGAGCCACGCTGAAACTATTACTGGCTTTAGCATGAATGGGTCGGCTCGTCCGGGGTAGTAGCACCCTTTCATAGAAAATCGACGTGAAGTAACAGTGCTTGCATTGTTGCGTTTCGTTCGGTCAGTGAGAGCGCCAGAGGCCTACCTCCCCTCCCCTCTCCCCTCTCCTCTCCCACTCCCTGCCCTAACCCTTCCCCCAAATGGTGGCAACGCACTTGCGACTCCTCTGGTGTTGTTAGTGTCCATGGACTGTGGTGATCACTTAACATCAGGTGACCCATATGTTCGTTTGCCACCTATGACATAAAAAAAGGAGAAATTAATAGAATACATAAAACAACATATAAGAGTAGCAATTGCAGGCGTGACTACAATATATATTCAACACAAATTAGATGCAATACCTTTAGTTTACAAGCATTGAGTTAATAATAAATACAGTTACATAATCCTACTGCACAGAGAAGATCTGTTTTTATTTACTTCGTCTGTAACCGGGCTTCCAATTAGTTTCGAATAAAAATCAATCCAGTAAACTTCAATCTATCACAATGTTAAATTGCAAGAGAAAACAAAATATAAATCATAATTTGACATCATTATCTAATGTTATAGATCTCATAACAGAATCCCTTAACTGCCGTCGTTCACAAAGATTCCGGAAAATTGAATAAAACGTATTTTGTACAAGTAACTATTTCATATTATATACATGAAATGTTTATGTATTTTTCTGTCCCAGATTCTCAAAGGACAGCGCCAGTTGATGGGTGGATGGGTAGGGTTGTCCAGTATCGCAATTCATCCTTAATACACTAGCTGCCAGCCTCGACTTCACTCGGGTGTACTAATATACCAAAGTCCCGGAGCTGTCAGACCTAACTTATTTTTAAATGGATGAAACCTTATTTTTTCACTAGTCTTTTGTACTTATAACGCTTTCGCACTCACGGAGTTCGAGACTTGGGACGACAGTTTTTGGCAGGATCTTGGTCTGTCATGTAGTGGATTTTATTTTTTATTCATAATCTTGTGTTACTTGACTTTATATTGTGTAAAATGGGCGGTGTTTTATGCAATATAGTTTGTTTATTGTGAATAAGTGAAGTAAATGGAAAATAATACCACGGACCATCAGTTCTGAGAAGCCACAAAAACTCCCTGGAAAGTTCTAACAAGAGAGCCGCCATCTTGATGGACAAATAAAATTATTCACACGACACTTATTGAGTAAAATATGTTGTAATCTCCATTGAAACAAAACATTGACACTGGCAAGTGCTTCTGCGGGGCCAAAACAAGAAAAAGAAGAAGACAGGGGGCGATGTATTGATATCAGGGCTCAAAGGTGACAAAAATAGGCACTTCTTTACTTATTTTTAAATGGCAGATTCTTATATATGTTTTGTATATACTATAATTCTGAAGCAGGAATCTAATCAAGGGCACAACTTCTGCCAGACGTTTTAAAGACAAAAAAATGAGTGAACTTATTTTTAAATGCTTGATTTTTTAATATGTTATTCAGACATCTATTACAAAACTATATTTCATCAGCCAGGCAGATTGTAAGGGGCAAACATACCGCCAGACATGAAAAATACTTAGCTGTTTGTATGAACGCGAGAGCTTTAGATATGCGTTTTACAAGATCTGGGATCTTGGTCTATAATGAAGAAAACTTTGACATGTTATTTTACCTCAAGGAACTTCGACACAGTTACTAAGATTCGAACCTAGACGATTATAGACGCGATTTCCAAACACGCTAACAATTAAGTTACCATCGTTTCGTTTCGGAGTTGATACTTGCACCAGTGTGAGGCTGGGGCTCTAGGGGACACTAGTGAAAAGAAAAGTAAGTATTTATTCTTATAAATATGCATTAGATTTTAGCAACAAGTGATATTTTTTTTTTTTTGTAGCACGACCAAATGACTGCACTATGCTTGATGGTAAGCACAGTACAATCCAAAAACAATGGCGACCACCGAGTGACGCACTATCCATAGCCTGCGAAAAGCTGGATATACATAGACTGATCCCGAAACGCGACCCGCAGAAGCGAATCACTATGACGGGCTTTTTGGCCATATACATGGTGGTTGCGACCCAGTCGGGCTGTAAAACCCTACCACCCCGCTTTCGCCATTGCCTCGTTCGTTATTCAGCAGGGTGCACCACGTGCAGGTGAGGTTGGCTTGGGTGTCTCAAGTCTTATGATGTTGTTCGACACCCCTTACACCCCAATTTGGTATATTTGTTTAGATTTTAAATCATATGGGGGCATATATCTTAGAATAGGAACTTCTTCAACATCAAAAACGATAGAAAGGAGATTATTACCCTTTTCTGTCCTAAAAAAAGAATCTCTTATCAAGATAACATGATCGTTTGACGTATAAGCGGAACCCGAATTGACGTATCCAAAAACTGTACTGATTACTTCTCGAACTACTATACTATTATATAATCAAGATTATTTTAATATTTGTGGTCGTGGTGAACGGGCTCCATCGGTGCAATATCAATCTGCTGTCCGTAGTACGAATTGTAAGTAATTGGCGTACATTTTCTAATCTAAATTGGTAGCACTATAGAGTGATGGTGAAGGAAAACATCGTCACAAAATTTAAGACCGAAAAATATTCATGTAATACCACCACATGTGGAAATATATAGAGCTATGGATTTTTCGGAGCTTGAAATACGCCAATACGCCGTGTGTACCAATGACCGTGCAGTGGGTCTCTTACAGCTGATGGTAATGATGAATGGAAGAGTATAAAATCGACATAATTATACTTTGCTTTCGACCATTCGTATGGTTAAATGTACATACATACATTTATCGATTAAATTCAATGTAGGGGTAAAAACATAGCACATATTAGGTAAATCCCATCTGAGTGTTTGGTTCTCGTCGACAGTCTCTTGTTATTCACAGGCTTTATCTATAGGTCTTTACCTATGAAATCGCCGTTCTGCAGTACTGGCCATTTCAAATAAAAATAATGTTTGTTTGGCTAAAAATCCTAATTTCAAATTAATTTTATTGATTAGTGTTACATTTTCATCGCATTTCAATCTTTTTTGTCATCATGGATACGTTAATAATTCGAGTAATTATGGAATATGACTACCGTCGTGGCAGCAACGCGGCACAAGCGGCACGCAACATCAACGACGTTTACGGAGCTAACACTACAAACCAACGCACCACCTGTTATTGGTTTGCTCACTTCCGTTCTGGAAATTTCGACCTGAAAAATGAACCTCGCGGTCGTCCGAAGACTTTGGTCGACAATGACGCATTAAAGGCGATTGTGGAAGCTGATGATACACAATCTACGGCTGAATTAGCAGCAGCTTTCGACGTTAGCGTCAAAACAATATTGGCCCATTCGCGTCAAATTGGTAAGGTAAAAAAGCTTGACAAATGGGTGTCCCACGAACTCGATGATCGCCAGCGCGAAGTACGCGTTGAGGCGTGCCTTGCACTGCTCAACAGACACACAAATGAAGGAATTTTGAACCGCATTGTTACCTGCGATGAAAAATGGATTCTGTTTGATAACCGCAAACGCTCAGCAAGTTAGTTGGATCCTGGTTCAGCACAATGCCATAAACGAAAACTTACCCCCAGAAAAGTGATGGTCACTGTTTGGTGGTCTAGCGCCGGTGTGATTCATCACAGCTTCTTACCAAACGGGGTGAGCATTACTGCAGATGTGTACTGTGAAGAACTGAACACAATGATGGAGAAGCTAGCACATCTCCAACCAGCATTGGTAAATCGCTCGTCTCCGCTGCTCCTGTACGACAACGCGCGACCTCATACTGCACAGCAGACGGTCTCCAAGTTGCAAGAACTGGGGTTGGAAGTTCTCCGTCATCCACCCTACTCACCAAACTTTGCTCCTACAGACTACTACTTTTTCCAGAATTTGGATAACTGTTTGGCGGGAAAAAAATTCAATACCCGAGAGGCAGTACAAAATGCCTTTGAAAAATTTGTTGCCTCTCGTCCAGCTGATTTCTTTAAGAAGGGCATCATCAATATACTGCCACTGCGTTGGCAAAGATGCATTGATTGCTTGGGTGATTACTTTGATTAATACAAATAAAAAATACATGAAAAAAATTCGTTTCAATTTTTTCATACAAAACGGCAAAAAAATTCATAGGTAAAGACCTAATATTTCCTTGGAAACTTTCATGATATATTATGTAATATCTTCCTTTGGAAAGAAGCCTATAACCCTGCAGTGGGTCTCTTACTGGCTGATGATAATTTGAACAGTATTAGTGTTGCGTTAATCATATTGGATATAACAGTGACAACCCTAGCGAGGCATGCACTTAACCTAATTACTGAAGATTCCATGGACAATATTCTTGGATATGTGATTCTATTATTGAGTTTCGTAAGTTACTGTACTTAGAAAACTTAGATATTACAGACGTTTCTCTTGAATGAACATTCTCGCTTCTAAGCACTTGTAACTTTACTAAGTTAAAAGATGAAGCACTATGGTTTCGATGAGGTAAAAACTGAAGTTACATGTTTCATTTTTGCTTTTGTCGAATCAGGAAATTGTTTATTCTCTAAACCGCGATGGTGGAATACAGCCGTATAGTTCGTAGTAAGCGATCTCCGTTGCCTTTGAACGCTTGCAACAGTAGATGCATCACATGCGCGTTGTTGACACTCGGATTGTAATTATACAATTGTAGAAATATTATCCCGATATTTTAAAATAGTAGAAATAGGCGATGTGAATACTATATTTTTACATATTATACAGAATTAGCTTCTGATTTCGTTTACGGGGAAGGTGAAAATAATTTAAATGATACGTACTTTAACCCCGATATTGAAACATTCTTCATTGGTGCTCCGCTCCTATTGGTCTGAGAGTGATGATATACCCTTCTTCCTCGATAAACGAACTATGTAACATTGAAATAATTTTTCAAATCGGACCAGTAGTTCCTGAGATTAACGCGTCCAGGCAAACAAACTCTTCAGGTTATATTAGTATAGATTCCCGGTTAGATATACACAATAGATGAGTTATCGAAACGTGGGAATCAGGACGTACACATTGATATTGTAAATAAACAATAGCGTTCTAAAATTAGATGATAATTAAAAAAAACTAAAAAACACGCTTTTATAGAAAACCAAACTAAGAAAATAGAAAATAAATTTGAATTAAGGACAGTGTTTTTTTTAAAATAAATATACTTTAATAATAGTGTAGATAAGAAAAAAAAATATTTAAAAAAAAGCGTGCGGTGCATGGTGTCAATAGTTATAAATATTATATTGACAGATATGAGTAGAAGGTATCATTTACATAACATCTAAAAAGCACCCCACGCTTTAAAAAAAAACATATTTTTCTTATTAACACAATTATTAATTTATATTTATTTATAAAAAAAAACTATTTTTAATCCAAATAATTTTATTAAACTTTATTTCCTATTTTATTAGTTTGGTTTTCTATAAAAGCGTGTTTTTTTAGTTTATTTTAAGCTTTTTTTTATTAGATCAAAATTAATCGGTAGCCCAAAATAATTTGAAAATTTATTAATTTATACTTTAATATATAAAGTCGAAGAGTTTGTTTGTTTGGCTGAACGCGCTAATCTCAGAACCTACAGACCTAATTTGAAAAATTATTTCAGTGTTAGATAGATCATTTATCGAGGAAGGTTAGATATCATCACGCTAAGAACAATAGGAGCGGAGCGCCAATGAAGATTATTATTCACATATCTAATGTACACGTTACATGTTACAGTAGCTGGCATGCGTGTCGTAGTTACAAATGTTTTTTGAAAAAGCATTTCTGTAATGTACACACCTATTTATACCTATACAATTTTACATTTCTTTAATACATTTAAAAAATCGTGTGCGGAGCAACGGGTCACTGTTAGTATTAGATAAATCGGTTAAAGACATTGATTGGAAATTAAAATTAACATCAATTCCTGCCTTATCGACTATGGATGAAAGATATATAAATTAACAAATCATATTATGCAAATTGAGCAATGGAATAATCTTATCAAATTAGTGTATTGTTATCGATCCTCGATAAATCTACAAAGTTTGAATGAAACCTGACCGTTTAAAGTGGGTCAAAATCGCGCCCAAAGGAGTCCGTTACAAACGCACAGATGTAGCTAATAAAAAGCGTTTAAAAATAATACGTCTCGAATCTTGTTGTATCTTTATTTATTTATTCAAAAGAGACGTATTTAAAAGGATAGTATAGTAGTTCGAGAAGTAATCTGTACAGTTTTTGGATACGTCAATTCGGGTTCCGCTTATACGTCAAACGATCATGTTATCTTGATAAGAGATTCTTTTTTTAGGACAGAAAAGGGTAATAATCTCCTTTCTATTGTTTTTGATGTTGAAGAAGTTCCTATTCTAAGATATATGCCCCCATATGATTTAAAATCTAAACAAATATACCAAATTGGGGTGTAAGGGGTGTCGAACAACATCATAAGACTTGAGACACCCAAGCCAACCTCACCTGCACGTGGTGCACCCTGCTGAATAACGAACGAGGCAATGGCGAAAGCGGGGTGGTAGGGTTTTACAGCCCGACTGGGTCGCATCCACCATGTATATGGCAAAAAGCCCGTCACAGTGATTCACTTCTGCGAGTCGCGTTTCAGGATCAGGCTATGCATATCCAGCTTTTCGCAGGCCGGCATGACAGCGGCGACTAGCGATGAATAGTGTCACTCGGTGGTCGCGATTGTTTTTGGATTGTACTGTGCTTACCATCGGGCATAGTGCAGTCATTTTGCCAGGCTACAATAAAAAAAAACTCGCATCAAACAACTAGAGACAATTCTGGTGGTTATATGGTACCTGTACCTTTTTGTCAACACAGGCCGACTGAGTAAAATACAGATCGACCGACAAAATTAAAAAAAAATGTTTATTGTTATAAGTACTTTGGTACTTTTATATCTTTTTAGTGGAAAGCTGTTAATTTAACATTAGAAACACATCTTTCATTTTATATGTATTACAATAAAAAAGCTTACATATGCATACCACTAATATAAAATATTTCTTTTATATCTATATATTTCGTAGAATATATAAGAAGCGGTAGAATATGTTGCATAAAGAGTATTATTGCAAATATGTCACTAAGTATCCTTGGAGAATGTATTTTACCGTGAAAATATACGCGACGCACCGCCATTTTTACTGGCGTTCCGAAGCAAAAGTGTACAACTGTGAATACAGCTTCAAAATCAGTCAAAAATACTCTATTCATTTTAGGTCCTAATAAGGCATTTATGAACGTCAAAACTACTCTCGGTTTATAAAACAACCCAGTCATCGAGAAGAACCGGCAAGAAACTCGATCGAGTTTATCTTTTTACCATATATATATATATATATATATGTATGTATTATATATATATATATTATATTACAATACGTTACAAGTTACAATCGTTTTTAATGGATGTAGAGAGAGTAGTCAATTCTAGACATCACTATCGTTCATATATTGATCCACTCTATATAATAAATAGCCTTTTGTCACCGAAACCCGCTTGACATGGCGTTTAAACTTACAGACCGGCGATGAGGTAATATGTTTTGGAATTTTGTTGTAAAACCTAACATTATTACCTAAATCCGTTACTGATTTTACTGAGTCCGAAACATAGGACGACCAGTTTGTTACAGTTTCTAATGTTTAGATCATGCCGGTTTTTAACAAAATCCAGCTTTTCAAAGTTTTTACGGACAGACATTAATTTATCCTCGTTATAAGTTTATTTAACAATAACACTTTCAATGACTAGCGACTTCGTAAGAATTAATTGCAGTATGAAACTAAACAAAAATAAAATATAATTTGAATATAATAAAATTCGAACTGTGTCTCGAAATCAGTACATTTTTTTGATAAAAGGTACTGCTGCGTCTGCTTTTCTGTGCACCTAAAAACGTATATGCAAAATTTTACGATTAAAGCGCGAAAGCGTAACAAATTAACTTACACATCTAACATATAAAAACCTGGTGTTTGTGTTCGAGCTCCTCCGAAACAGCTGGACCGATTTTTATGAAATTTTAAATGTATGGTAGGTATGAGAATTTTGGTTTTGAAATATAAGATTGATTAAGGAAGAAAACGTTAGTTGCACGCTTTTGCAACGTCGCTTCCAAGTACATATTTACTTGTCGTATTTTACGATCGGTTCTCAACGGATCGACAGCTGACGTCGGCCGTATATTACCCGCTCTGTATGGCCGATGCTTTTTACTACCTTTTGCACTTATACCGTTATGTATCGTATGCGGGGAGAGCACTAAATATTTTTATATTAGACCCGCGCTATTTAGATGATTTTTCAACTAAATCTAATGTAATTAAACTTTGTAGTTATTTCATCGTTGGATTGTAAATGATTATAATAAGTAATTTTAGATAATGCATTGTTTAGATGGAAAATATATTTATTATTTCAGGATTAATTTGATTATAATAAGAGGTACGAAGTTTTTATGTGTAATATATAGATATAATTAGCTATATTGTCTATAGTACAAATATTGCTTACTGTACTATTAAGAAGCGTGAAGTACGGATAAGTAGAAACATAAATAAAGGCTTCGGCTCGTCGATGGTCTGGAAAACAAATACAGAAATAAGAACAAGGTATGTCGTATAAACATAAGATAAAAGTGAAACTTTCGTATTATAGGAAAATCTTGAAATTAAAAAAATACAATCCAAAAAGCCAACGTCACGCGGTTTTCCCAGGCAGTCAACCATCCTAGTGCTGACCGCGCCCGACGATGCTTAATTTTGGTGATTGGACGGGAATCGATGTTTTCAACACTCTACCCGACACAGTGTTTACCCCCTCCACTTTTTGTCATGCAAAAAGGTTGCGGATCAAAATTTTAAAGCCCTCCCATAAAAAGTTACGCTCAAAAACTAACTCAAGCATTCATTTATTTGCACCATAAAAACCTTTATCAAGAAGATTGAACTCTTAATAGTGCATGAACTACATCAAATGTGGAGCTTATTAACAAAATGCATACAACCATATAAACGATGCGACGTAACCATCAGACGATGCGGTGAAACGTAAGACTTTCGCAAATGTCAAAGTTAGTGGAATGTTTGTTCCAGGTATGTATTTAAATGAATATCCCAGTGGTCCATGACCCCCGGTATAATTTGAAGTCCACAGCTCATGCATCCATATATGTTTAACCACACTCCAGTTTAAGGGTGACAGATTGTTCTGTTTTTGTTTTGATTGTCGTTTAGCATTAGGTAATATTGTGAAAAAATTATACGTAATCTGTAATCTAGGTGGTGGAGGCACACTGAAGCTATTACTGGTTTCAGCATGAATGGGTCGGCTCGCTGGGGGTAGTACCACGCTCTCACAGGACACCGACGTGAAGTAACAGTGCTTGCATTGTCGCGTTTCGTTCGGTCAGTGAGAGCGCCGGAGGCCCACCTCCCTTCCCCCACTCCCTCATTCCAGAAACACAGGCTGGCAATACACTTACGACTCCCCTGGTGTTGCAAGTGTCTATAGACGATGGTAATCACTTAAAATCAGGTGACCCACCTGTTCTTTTGCCTCCTATGATATAAAAAAAAAGTAATGTACATTTCCTTTGAGGCTGAATCACGTGAAAAATGTATCGGCATAGAACTATGACCATTCGATGCATATTTTATAGATTCTTATTTTCTTATTTGTTAGATTTTATTGACCCTTTGTCATTTTTTAATGCCCAGCGAAGCAGGCGGTAATAAAGCTAACGTGATTATTTGTTTGAATGCGCTAATATTTCTAGAAATATCAATTGGATTTGAAATATTATTTTTGAATGTTATATGATACTAATTGAGTAAGGCCTTTGTAACATCACGCATCAAGTATAGGCAGGGGCGTAGCTACCGCCGTATCAATGATACGGGGCCCCCGGGCTACAGAGGTCCCTTTTTTTTTCAAAAATTAGTAAAATGTTATCCACGATGTCACTTAATCTCGTGCTTCCCGGAAAAAAACATATAAAAATAACTGTCATACGTACAGTTTTCACTTCAGAGATGACAAAAGTGAAAAAAACAATCTCTTTTATTCCGAGTTAAGCGTGCGCCCAAAAGTTGGCAATATCCTACATCGGTTATTGTGGGATTCACCTGTTTGCACCATGCGCTTAGCAATAATTACGCGTTTTATTCCTTCCGATTCAAACGTTACTACATTGTAATATAAATTATATTATACAATACATTCTTGTTCTTCTGATTATCTATTGGCTAATTAGTTCAATTTGTGAAAATAATGAATGAAAGTAAATGATATTATCCTAGTGGAGCTATGAAAAGAAAAAGTAAATAGAAAAGGGAGGAGGTTATAAAATATTTATTTTAATTTAATGCAAGCTTCTTCTTACCCTTATCCCACAAAAGTAAGGTCAGTACAACATGATTTGGCTTAATTTTTACCATCGATATAAATCGATCGATCGACGATAAACCTCCTTGGGATTATTTTGTTGTACCACTGTATTTATGATTATTATTATATAGTTACGAAGTCTGATGGACTCTTTTAGCCTTACAATTTTTCTATAGGTTTTACCTTTGGTAGGCTATTTATAGTTTCTGCTTGAGCGGCACTACCGTTACGGTCAAATACGCAGTTCTTCAAGATATAAGGTTTACTTGCTATATTTTAATTTTTATATGCCAGAAAATTAGCCAACTTTAGACTATTCCCGAGGACTTCATTTTCGGTTGTTTTTTTTCAGGATTCGTGGTTTCAGAGTTTTCTCAGTGCTTCCAACTACGCATTCTATTCTGCCACTACTTTTATATAAAACTTTTAAGTTAATTAGTTAACGTTGGTGACTGTCATAACAGAATTCGCCTGCGTGGCTTCAGGATTTCGTATCACGTAAATTGGTGTATATTAACTTAAATTAATAAAGTTGGCATTTTTCAGGGTATTAAGCAGGCAAGCATTTTTGTTTATTTTGTAACAAACCTTTACCCTTCATTTGGGCCCCCACTAATTTTTTGTTACAGGGCCCCTCCTAGGCACGGTACGCCACTGAGTATAGGTATATATTTTTAGGTTTATATTTATATTTTTAGGTTAGTTATAAGAAAGATTTCGGTACCCATTTAAAAATCCTGAATACAAACCTTACATATTGTAATAAACTATTTTGCATAATATAGCGTGATGTCGCGCGGATGTTATTGAAAATTTATAACAATGAACAATTTTAACGTAAGTGCTCGGTGTGACCACTTTATAAAAGGTATACTAACTTTTAATAAAAGCAGCATCGCTTTTATAATATTCTATTCGAACAGACAAGTATAAACATAAATGTAAGACTATTTTTACAACATTTTTAGGTAATCTAGACCAGCGGTACTTAAACAGTTCAGTCTCGTGTGTCGCGAGATTTACAAATCATCACCAGCAGCCTGTAAGAGATCCACTGCAGGGTCATAGACCCTTTTCCAAAGGATGGCATGGGCATAATCACTACGCCAGCCCACGACGTACTGGGGATGTCAAACTCCGAGAAATTCACAGTTTTTTATTTTTCCTAATGTGGTGGTACTACAAGGACATTTCTCAGGTTTAGGTTTCCTCGCGGTGTTTTCCGTCACCGTTAGCCGTTAGTATACCATCTTGACTTAAACCAGGGATGATATGGATATGATATTTCGGTTACGGATACGGATATAGGAATATAATTATATCGGTTACGGTTACGGTTACGGATATGTGATTATTTCGGATTATTCGTTAGTTTCGGATAGTTTCGGTTACGGATATTAGATTGAAGTATTTTAAACTATTTTAGAATTATAGAACTTAGACATTTTAGAAAGAAAAGAAAGAAAAAAATACTTTATTGTTGGAACAACCATACAATTAAATTAAATTACACAAACTAATGAGACGGAAAATATGCATTTTAAAAATTAAAAATAGATGTACAGCAATTGGCGAACCATTTCAGCAAAAAAAAAAAATACCCACCAATAAACAGAGCTTACAATAGAACTACATGAATACCATTATATGTCACTTTAAATTACTGAGTTTGAAATTGCAATAGATGCTTATATGAGAGTTTAAAAAGTTTACTTTTTTGGGATCGACATGGCGGTGGGATGTTGTTCCAACAACGAGTGGCGGCATATTTAAATGACCCTCTGAAATTTTTTATTTGTATGTTGTCAAAAATATTAATGTTTTTATTTTTCTTTAAAGAAATAAATAAAACCACGTTTCATAAAATAATTTGACTGTTTTATTTGTCGGTTACCATATATATCAATGTTACATATAAAAATAAATAAAAACTCATTTTATTTCCTTTATTTATTTGTTACCAAAACATCGAACTTTACTTTTGTTTCATATAAAAAAAATAAAACCACACTTCATAAGAAAATTACACAGTTTTATTTGTTTGTCACCAAAAATATCGTTGCTTTTAATACATTGGTGTTTTGCAATCGAAGTATGTCGTACATCGATGCTATGGATTCGATGTTGACATCAATATAAACATCGATGTTTTTGTAATATCAATCGTCCCTACTACAAGATTCACATGGAGTGCAAGTACGGCGAAACAAAACCTGTCGAAACAGGTTTTATTCATTTAGAATAAGGGTGGAGCCCTTATTCGATATTATCCGAAACTTTTGAATCGGTTACGGTTACGGAGCTCCATAACATCCCTGACTTAAACTGTCAAACATTTTGCATGTAAGTCTCTAAGGGTGTCGTGAATTTGTAAAGACTATATTAGTGCGTGGTTGAGTACAAAAGGTTGACAGCCGCTGATCTAGACAATAATCAAAGTTGAAATCGGATATTCATTATTCAATTTAGGGCCTCATAAAGGTATCTATGTACGTCTAATTCTATAAAGCGATTCTATAAATCTATATTTAATGTAACAAATGAGAAATTTGATGAGAACGGAATGGATACCTATTTGTTACCTTTTCAAGTAAACATTATTGTATAAATTCTTATGAAAATTTGAAGTAATATAGACTGTATATTAAAATAACAGATAAACTATAATTTATAAAGGTACTGTTCAAATTGGATAAGATAAAGCGACGCGTGACAAGTCTGTTTAAAACAACTTGCCATCTAAAGCTTAGCGTGCGTTGTATAAACGAATGTAATGTATGATTACATTTATATAAATAAAACTAGTCTCTGCCCACGACTTCCTCCACAAGGAAAAGTTACTTTGGGCTAACGTTAACACGCAACTAAAGCTCTTAAGAGGAAAGAACCCCGATTTTGAAACATTCTTCATTGGTGCTCCGCTCCTATTGGTCTTAGCGTGATGATATATAATCTATAACCTTTCTCGATAAATGAGCTATATAACACTGAAAGAAAATCGGACCAGTAGTTCCTGAGATTACCCCCTACAACGTCACAAACTCACAAATTCACAAACTTTACCTCTTTATAATATTATTATTATTATTATAATAGGTCTTTACGACTCTTTACCTATGAAATTGCCGTACTGCAGTACTGGCCATTTTAAATCAAAATAATTTTTGTTTGGCTAAGATTCTATCTAATTGCAAATTAATTTTATTTTAAAACATGGAATTCTTTTTCCAAAAGTAGTCATTTGTTTATTGATTAGTGTTACATTTTCATCGCATTTCAATCTTTTTTGTCATCATGGATACGTTAAAAATTCGAGTAATTATGGAATATGAGTACCGTCGTGGCAGCAACGCGGCACAAGCGGCACGCAACATCAACGACGTTTACGGAGCTAACACTACAAACCAACGCACCACCTGTTATTGGTTTGCTCGCTTCCGTTCTGGGAATTTCGACCTGAAAAATGAACCTCGCGGTCGTCCGAGGACTTTGGTCGACAATGACGAATTAAAGGCGATTGTGGAAGCTGATGATACACAATCTACGGCTGAATTAGCAGCAGCTTTCGACGTTAGCGTCAAAACAATATTGGTCCATTTGCGTCAAATTGGCAAGGTAAAAAAACTTGACAAATGGGTGCCCCACGAACTCAATGATCGCCAGCGCGAAGTACGCGTCGAGACGTGTCTAGCACTGCTCAACAGACAGACAAATGAAGGAATTTTGAACCGCATTGTTACATGCGATTAAAAATAGGTTCTGTTTGATAACCGCAAGCGCTCAGCAAGATGGATGGATCCAGGTTCAGAACCTAAACAATGCCCTTAACGAAAACTTATGGTCACTGTTTGATGGTTTAGCGCCGGTGTGATTCATCGCAGCTTCTTACCAAACGGGGTGAGCATTACTGCAGATGTGTACTGTGAAGAACTGAACACAATGATGGAGAAGCTGGCACATCTCCAACCAGCATTGGTCAATCGCTCGGCTCCTCTGCTCCTGCACGACAACGCGCGACCTCATACTGCACAGCAGACGGTCTCCAAATTGCAAGAACTGGGGTTGGAAGTTCTCCGTCGTCCGCCCTACTCACCAGACCTTGCGCCTACGACTACTACTTTTTCAAGAATTTGGATAACTCCTTGGCGGGAAAAAAATTCAATATCCAAGAGGCAGTACAAAATGCCTTTTGAAGAATTTGTTGCCTCCCGTCCAGCTGATTTCTTTAAGAAGGTCATCAATAAACTGCCACTCCGTTGGTAAAGATGCATTGATTGCATGGGTGATATCTTCGATTAACACAAATAAAAAATACATGGAAACAATTCGGTTAAAAAAATTTCATACAAAACGGCAATTTCATATGTAAATACCTAATATTGTTAAGTATAGATGACAGTAGTCTCACATTATGCGCGCATCATACAAAAACTACTCGATAGATTACGATCCCTTGATTTCACTTTTTAGACACTTATTGTCTAAACGACTATGTAAAAAAATACAGTGTCTTAATTCTGTTCTATACATACAATAACAATGTAAAACTATGTGTCTGTCTGTACTTATTAAATTTTAGTGAACAAAATTGTTGTAGCTACCTACGAATACGTAATAAAATGTACTTATGTCGGTGGTAGAGTCACGCTGAACCTATTACTGGTTTCAGCATAAATGGGTTGGTAGTACCGCCATTTTACAGAAAACCGATGTGAAGAAACAGTGCTTGCATTATTGCGTTTCGTTCGGTCAGTGAGAGCACCGGAATCCCAACACCCTTCCCCTCTCCCCACCATCCCTTTCCTCCTTCCTCCCTTCCTCCCAAACACAGGCTGGCATCGCACTTGCGATTCCCCTGGTATTGCTAGTGTCTATGGATGGCGGCGATCACTTAATATCAGGTGATCCACCTGTTTGTTTGCCCCCTATGACATAAAAAAATTATATAAATAAGATTTTGAAAACATTTTAATGTCTTCTTAATCACGAATGCGGCGTGAATAACTAAACTCGAGACAGTGGAACGGAATACTTGGAAATTAAAAGGTCGTGAACATAAACGGTTGGCCTGTTTCGCGTTGTTTGGGTTGTGGTGCAAGTTAACAGTTTTCACCGGGAAAAAAAATAATGTATTATTTTAATAAATAAAAAAGTCAAAATAGTCAGAAGCGAACACTCAGAACAATTAAATAACTGTCTTATCTTTTGAATGTTTTAAATAATCATAGTGTGAATGATAATATATAAATTTCAGAATTTGTTTATTGAAATTATTAACATTAGTTCGGTTTTCACATCTATTGGCACTCGGAGCAATAATTATATACATTTTTATATAGTTTATTAATCAATCAAAAATATGATGGGCTGCAAAATCTCAATATAAAATTTTGAGGTGTAAGGGGTGTCGAATAACATCATGAGTCTTAAACACCCAAGCCAACATCACCTGCACGAGGTGCACCCTGCTGAATAACGAACGAGGCATTGGCGAAAGCGGGGGGGTAGGGTTTTACAGCGTGACTGGGTCGCAACCACCATGTATATGGCTAAAAAGCCCGTCATAGTGATTCGCTTCTGCGGGTTGCGTTTCGGGATCAGCCTGTGCATATCCAGCTGTTCGCAGGCCGGCATGATAGCGACGACCGGCGATGGATAGTGTGTCACTCGGTGGTCAACATTGTTTTTGGATTGTACTGTGCTTACCATCGGGCATAGTGCAGTTATTTTATCGTGGTACAATAAAATAATAATAATAACAATATTAGATGAACATGTGCGTCGCTAGTCTGACAAAAGCCGTGCAAGCGCAATACGGTCAGTTACATTTACTAGCATGTCATGACGCGAAATCATAAGTTAATCTCCTGAAGAAAATACCACAAGAAGTTTTCACTTCAAAAATCATTTTTTTTATTATAGCACAGTAAAGTGACTGCACTGTGCCTGATGGTGAGCACAGTACAATTCAAAAACAATTGCAATTACTGAGAGATGCTTTATCCCTCGCCGGTCGCCGCTGTCATGCCGACCTGCGTAATTGCTGACGTAAGCTCATCATTTCAGAATGGTTCTACCAATTTCACCAATTCCCTTAAAGTGAAACTTTTTATGGCATGGTAGGGAAAAATTTGCCGTTCGCATTAAGCGTAAGTTAAGTATGTTTTTGTGTATGTGTAAGTATGTATAAGCGTCTGTCTTTATTTAGTAGTATACTACGGGACTTCGTATAGTTTACAGTTTATGAGCATTCTCATATACGTATAAGATAATACATATAAACCAAAGCCGTGTTATTATAAAAAAAGTTAAATACGTACTAAATACTTGGTTTAAAAAAGTTTACTAATAAATGCACCGCGCTCACCCGAGGCACGTTCGCGTTATCCTTTTTCACAAGTCTATAAACCTAACGTAACCAAAGCGAGACAAAAGAGCAACATGGGAAGATTATTTATTCCTATAGAAATTTAACGGGTTTAACAGGCGGTAGAACCACGCTGAGGCTATTACTGGTTTCAGCATGAATAGGTCGGTTCACCCGGGGTAGTACCACCCTCTCATAGAAAACCGACATGAAGTAACACTGCTTGCATTGTTGCGTTTCGTTCGGTCAGTGAGAGTGCCGGAGGACCACTTTCCCTCCCACTTTCCCAACCCCTCTCCCCTAAACACAGGTTGGCAACGCATTGGCTACTCTCTCGGTGTTGTTAGCGTCTATGAACGGCGGTGATTACTTACCATCAGGTGACCCGCCTGTTCGTTTGTCCCTTATAATATATTTAAAAAAAACGAACAATCCGATTACTATTGCTATTTGGTATAAACATTCTTTTTTGATATTTTCGATGTGATTGTAAGATATACACATTACTGAATTGCCGGACCCTAAGTTTAAGCGCCATGTCAAGCGGGTTTTGTTGTCATGAGGCTATTATAGAGTGAATCAATATGTGAATGATGATGTCTGGGAATTGACTCATCTCTCTCTGTGCATCCACTAAAAACAATTGTAACCTTTATTTGAAACATATGCATGTTAAAAAGATACACCCGATCGAGTTTCTTGCCGGTTCTACTCGATGACTGGGTTGTTTTCCGAACCCGTGGTAGTTTTGACGTTCATAGGCGCCTTCTCAGAGCCTAAACTGAATAAAGTTATTTTTTAAATTCTAGCACGGCAAAATGATTGCACTGTGCCTGATGGTAAGCAGTACAATCCAAAAACAATGGCGACCACCGAGCGACACAGTATCCATCGCCGGTCGCCGTTGTCATGCCGGCCTGCGAAAGGCTGGATATGCACAGGCTGATCCCGAAACGCGACTCCCAGAAGCGAATCACTTTGACGGGCTTTTTCGCCATATACATGGTGGTTGCGACCAAGTCAGGCTGTGAAATCTTACCTGGTCGCTTTCACCATTGCTTCGTTCGTTATTCAGCAGGGTGCACCACGTGCAGGTGAGGTTGACTTGGTTGTCTCAAGTCTAAGAAGTTATTCGACGTCCCTTACACCACTTTTTGATTTTTATAAAATATAATAAACCAATCTTTACTAGTCTTCTATGACTTACACCGTATACGAAAACGCGAAAATTGGTCGAGACAATATTCGGGGTCGTAACTGTGAGTTTTGTCAGAACTGTTTCTTTGTTTACCTATCCATTTCCATGGCAGAGCTAATTTTGAAACTTTTTCATATTTATTTCGACGGAAATTTCATTATTTATATTATTAACTAGCTGTACCCGCGACTTTGTTCTCGTGGTACTTTATGTGAAATACAGTTAATAAAGTCATTTGAATGTATTAAATCCACTTACTGATCTACTTTTTTATCGTACTTACGCCGCGTCGTCATTATAAATACAATAACTTTTGATAGAGTGAACCGATTTTAATGAAACAAAGACGAAGTTGTTCTTGAAGATATGCTTTATGATATGATTCTCTTGCTGATTTATCGTGAACCCAGTACTTTAGCAGTGATGCGTGTTCATAAAGACAGACAGACAAACATTTATAAAAATGATTGAAATGTGTTCTATTATTTATTCCTAGACACATGTAACAATTTTTTTCACGAAAGTCGAAAAATACAGACACTTTACATTTAAATTTTTATTACATGTATAGAAGATGTGATAACTTCAACTTGTAAAGTAGGCGACTTTGTTATAATATCTTTTATTTTTCGTCCGCTTTTGTGTATAGCTTCAGGTTGTTCAGACATCTATTCAGAATTTTGTATACTAATGGACGCCCAGTGGTCGACATTCGACCATAGTTCATTGATTTTTTAAAGTTGAATGTAGAATGAAAAAGGGTAATTGGAACGTAAGAGTAAAATAATACATACAGTCGAGCATAGCAACCTCCTTCACAACCTTTTTTAAAGTCCTTTATTGACAGATGTCAAAATGTCTTTTTTATTTACATGTGTGTATTTGTTGTGTAAAATTGAAGCATTAGTGTGAGTAATGTATATTTTAATTAATTTAATGTACTTCTAATGCATTTTATATAAAATAAATAGCTTTCTGCATTTCTCTTCCATATAAACTTTAACTATGCCAAATTTCACGTTCATCCGTTCGCGCAAAAGCCGTTAAAAAGGGGTACAAAGTTTAGGCTTCACGTATTAATATATAGATATTAGTAATGCATATAATTATATACTTTGAATGTAATGTAACCATTTTTACTTATTACAAGCTTTTATTTGGCTTGCAATGTTTGTTAGTCACCTTAGGTTTAGTCTTGTAAGCCGAATTACTTACTTCAGACCTAAGACTGAAATTTTGTTTATTTGTTTAGACCTAATGATAATACACGAAAATAAAATGAAAACGCATTTATACAAAAAATCGATTTAGATTTTTCGCACTTTTGTATGAATCTGTCGGTGACACGGTAGGCGGTAGAACCACGCTGAAGCTATTATTGGTTTCAGCATGAATGGTTCGGCTCGGCCCGGGTAGGAGCCCCCTCTCATAGAAAACCGACGTGAAGTAACAGTGCTTGCATTGCTGCGTTTCGTTCGGTCAGTGAGAGCGCCGGTGGCCTACCTCTGCCATCTCTTCCCCCTAACACAGTCTGGCAACGCACTTGCGAATCCCCTGGTGGTTAGTGTCTATGGACGATGATGATCACGTAACATCAGGGGACCCGCTTGTTCGTTTGCCTCCTATGATATATAAAAAAAGAACTTCTGCCAAACGCTTTAAAGCAGACAAAAATATTAATGATTTTTTTTTTATTTTGGTATTCAGGAAGCCCATCTCCTTTATAAGGCCGTCAATGCACTTGCTACTCGAGTTGCCAGTGTTATTTATCTGAATAAATATTACAAAACTATAATTCGTCGGACAGACAGGTTGTAAGGGCCACACATCCCGCCAGACGTGATAAATAGTACACTATAACGTTAGATAGTACTTCTTATTAGTTCTCGTTTTACGTTTCTTTCCGTTCAATATTTCCCGTTGTCCTGTTAAAACGAAATCCATGATTTTTGATGAATTGTAGAAACATTCATCGTGCGTGAAATAAAATTTCGCATTAATCGTGCTAGGAACAATTGTCATCCTTAAAAAAAACACATGCGACGTTTATACATAACGATGTAAAAATATGTCCTTAGTTATAGAGAGTGAAAGAGAGAAAAAGTATGCTGTAAAATGAAAGAGAGATAGTTGACAGTGATAGAACAAGACAACAGGTGTACGTACGTGTTGAAATTAATTAATTGCAACACTGGACTTCAATACTGGCCATATATTTTCAATTATATTAAACGACACATATTTGAATTCTTGACGATTGACGATATATATTGTTCTGTACCTTTTCTAACTGATTGTTTAAATATAAAAGATTATTGCTTGTTTGCGTATACATTAAATAGTTCAGGAATTACATAAATTCATACATGAAATATCAGTACGCGTAAATTAAATATAAAAGCTGAGTAATTGGAGTAGGGAAGACGAAAGAAATATGAAAAGTAACTGAGCTGAACGCGTTCTTGTAATGGGTAAATACAATTTTTGGAAACCTAATATGGATAATTGCTTATAAGTATGAATTTAGGCGGACAAGAAAACTTACCAGAAGGCAGATTAAAGATGAAATATATTGCTAATGTTTCATTCCTTTTACAAGATTAATATAATAATTTGAAAAGGCAAGCCAAGTTATTATGCACTGTACCGCACTGCGTACTCATTACGACAAGATAAGTTTTTGGCAAAGCGACCCACTGAGTCGATTACATTTATTATTTTAAGCAACTGATTATTAATATTTCTTGGTTCTGGTATTATCTTCAGGTCATACCGCTCTACATCGGCAGGGAATTCACCCTCACACTTTGGAACCGAAATGGTCTCGGACGGTCCGGTTCCAGAGGAGTTTCCTCTCACGAACACACCGATTGTGGAATGCGCTACCAGCTGAGGCTTTTCCTGGAGACTACAGTATGGAGTTCTTTCTCTTTGATGTTGCAATCGTCCATAGGCTGCGGTAACTGCTTAACATCAGGCGGCCCGCATGCTTGATTGCTACCATTGTGGTATATATCTTCAGGTCACCTGCGAAGTTATTTCTCATGAAGATAACTGCGTTGTATTATTTAATTGGTGGCAGCTTTATATCTTTTTCATTATAATTTCTTTATTAATGCTTAATATAAGCCCCTACAACATGTATGCGGATTTTAAGTCATCTCTGTTAAATTTGTCGCCTAGATAACTCTAAAAATTCCTTTATTTAACAGTCTGTAGGTGGTAGAGCCACGCTGAAGCTATTACTGGTTTCAACATGAATGTGTCGGCTCGACCGGGGTACTACCACTCGACCCACAAAAACACCCACGTGAAGTAACAGTGCTTGCATTGATGCGTTTCGTTAAGGCCCGCAATGCACTTATGGCTCCCCTGATATTGTTAATGCCTATAGACGGCGGTGATCACTCACCATGGTGACTCGCCTGTTCGTTTGCCCCCTATAATATAAAAATAGGCACATCAAAATCGATTGAAACCTTTAGAAAATTTAATAATTAACAAAGATTTTATTCTATACCATATAAAATATACAAATTATACAGTGACTTACATTACTCGTGTGTATAGGCGGCCTCTTCCAGGCAAATTTTTGTGACATGTCTAATTTTTAGAATACATTTGCCAGCGGCAGTGTAAATAAACATACAAACAATATATATTACAGATACATAAAATACTATTAACTAGTTACGAAGGTCAGAACCGGAGGGTCCAAAAAAAACAAATTACTTTAAATTAATTTATTAAATGAAATTACAAACTGATTCTAAAACTAGAGATTGTCGCCGATGTTAGGCTTACTCTCTTTATTAAACTAAATTACAAACTGATTTTAAAACTAGAGATTGTCGCCGATGTTAGGCTTACTCTCTCTATTAAACTAAATTACAAACTGATTCTAAAACTAGAGATTGTCGCCGATGTTAGGATTACTCTCTCTATTAAACTAAATTACAAACTGATTCTAAAACTAGAGATTATCGCCGATGTTAGGCTTACTCTCTTTATTAAACTAAATTACAAACTGATTTTAAAACTAGAGATTGTCGCCGATGTTAGGATTACTCTCTCTATTAAACTAAATTACAAACTGATTCTAAAACTAGAGATTATCGCCGATGTTAGGCTTACTCTCTTTATTAAACTAAATTACAAACTGATTTTAAAACTAGAGATTGTCGCTCTCATGTCCCGAGAGGCCTTTCCGAGCCTGCCGAGCACGTCTCGTGCACCGGCAGCGTCCGCACCCGCGACTAGCGCGCCTCCCGCCCCTACCGGGCCCCTTAGGCTCCGCGGGCTCCTAAGCCCGCGTCCCAGCCCATTCCCAGACCTCCGGCGGCTAATCCTTCACAGGATCACCCCGCCTATTCTTTCTCCCTATCGAGTATTGACTACGCAGGTCAATTACTCATCTTCCACGAGATCTCGGAGATCTCGGCATACGAAGAAACCGCCCGAAATCCTCTTCTAGGATCCATCACTGCAATACATAGGTTTCCAGCCATCGCGGCTACATTACAACGGCTCGCGCGCGCAGCTGTTCAAAATAAATAACTCATATAAGATAGAGTAAATCGCGTATTTACGTCTATCTTCCCCTAAAAACGACCGTTCAATAATAATAATTTTTGTTATGTCTATTTTTAGATTTCGGCGCCGTCGCCGTTAAGTAAATTTAAATTCGATCTTATTAAATGCGTGTTGCGCCCGCGCTTTTGTAATCGATCCTTTTTAGTTCCCGCACACATCGCGGTTCTCAGTAATATCTCGAGCCTAGGTCGTCCCCGCGCGGAGCCCTCGTGATATTATTATCGCGATACAGTGACTCACCTACATCACTTGAACACACATATGAGATCATCTCTCTCACACACGTGCACATATATACACATGGTGGGAGGGTTTTGTTTTTTTCCCTCATCGAACTGAATCGAATAGTTTTAGTTCGTTTGAATCCGATATACACGTATTCATTTGTGAATCATGCAATTTCGATTGTATGGTTCACAAATGTATATATGTATGAATAGCTTAGAATAGTTAGCTAGGTCAGACGCGACTTTTTCCAGGTAACAGCCCAAGCCGAGGTGTGCGTGCACCCTTGTGTATGTTACCTAAAACCCAAATCGGTTGTGTGCCTTAAGCGCCAACCTTAGTAGTCCGGTGAAGCTGTGAAGACCCTACCGGGTCAATAGCGTAGTCAGTTCGAGAAAAAAAAATGTGGGAACGGAGGAGTCGGACCACCTAACGTTTCCACTAAGTTTGTGCACCTGTTGTGAAAATTGCTGACTCGCATGCTTGAACACCTACAGCAACTCGGAACTGGGAACTCGGCGTTCTTCTTATTCATCGATTGTGTTGTATAGCGATGGCGTAATACTTGGAACACCCACCGCATCGTGGTACTGGAACTCTTAGTCAGCAATTGTGGTGTGTAGCGATGGCGTAACAAACTTGTAAACACAATAATCATACACAATAAAATATAGTAAAACACATACTATACACATGAGATCACCTCTCACACACATGCACATACATACACATGGTGGAAAGGTTTTGTTTTTTTCCCTTATTGAACAGAATCGAATAGTTTAGTTCGTTTCATATACACGTATGCATTTGTGAATCATGCAATTTCGATTGTATGATTCACAAATGAATATATGTATGAATAACTTAGAATAGTTTAGCTACATCAGATCCGGGATTTCTCAGGTATTATTAGTAATACTACGTGCGCTGGTGGACCGGTGGGACTCTCCGATGCTGGCTCGCTGGATACGGCTACATGCAGTCGTACAGTAAATTTCCACCATCACCGGAGGTTCCACTCGGACCTACCACTTAATGTTATATCCTGTGTTCTGTGTTTTTGTTTATAATTTATTTTTCTGTTTTATTATTATTACTGATACTATTTTTATTTTTTTTTAACCTGTAATTGTACCCACAAATATAGATATCTGTCTGAAATAAATGATATTATTATTATTATATTATAAGTCCGCTTTTTACTTATAACATCATTGCTTTTAAATGCTAAGGTATTAAATAATCACAGCTTTTAGATGAATAGCCTCTTTATAAATGTTTTCTTGTGTATTTTTCTTTTGTTATTTTACTACAGACTTTATAAGCTTTCTTTGTGTCTTTGAAAAATGGTATAGAATTAAGTGTTTGACAGTAAATCATTTTTTCATATACATGTACCGTGTCATTTCAAAAAAATTAAATACACATTGAAATCTTACTTTAAAAAAGTTTGATCACAAAAGAGTGTAGCCCTTGTTTATGGACATTACTTTAATTTAAATATTTTCTAGCACTTGTCTAAGTTGACAATTCTTATTCTATTGTTGTAATACTGTATTTCTATTTGCCGGCAAAGAAGTTTCATTATAAATTATGGATTTCGTGGGAATAATTAAATAAATTAAACAATTTTAGACGTTCACAAGTAAATCTATACATACATCTGCCATTATACTGTTGTTCCACCTTACGTACTTTCATGTAATATATAAATCTTATAAATTACTTATTGGAACGAAGTTCCTTACGGCAGGCTTGGAGGAGATAGGGATTTTGCTGCGCGACCGAACTGAAAAATAAGTGATATTAAAACCGTAAGAAAAAGTGCGTGGAATAAAACCGTTAAATAAGACGTGCGCAGGCGCGACAGTCGTATACACAAGCGAGTAGTGTATAATACCTTTCTCCTTCTTTCTTTCGAATTCTCGGTGAAATTAATCGTTGAATTAACTTAATTAATCGGTGAATTATAATTATAATATCGGTTAATCGGTAATTTAATTAACTTAGTCAATTTTTTTTTTGTAAAATGTTTTGCTTCTACATTAGCCGAAGGAACTTCATTCCTACCTGGTGTCCCGCGATACCACATCTTTTTTTTATTTATTTTATACATCGTTTCAAACTACATTATCACAATAATGATAACCAATTTAACGTATCATAGATAAATTTACTTAATGAAGATCTAATCACAAATATTATTCATAAATTGACATTGTTTGCAAAATATCTGTGTGTAATGGAACGTTTTTGAATGATGAGATCGAATTGAACGAATGCTATTCAGAGTTACTTGCATAAAAAACTTAAATCTGATGTTTAGCTAGAGACCTCTTGGATCCGTTTTTGTAATAAAGTATTTTGATTTAATATATTAGTCACTACTTAGTAAAACTCGTATTATAATACCCTTGTTCATTTTTGTTATTAGAATAAGACCGGTAAAGTTGTTAATACCAATTGAGTAAAATTTTCCCGTGGGTGGAGTATCATTGAACTGAACAAAATGACATGCAGTATAATTGCTGTTGATAAATTTATGAAGAGATATCATATGTTAATCAAAGATATAGTATTTAATATGCTCGTGAAATTGCAGATACTTTGTCAGAATGTCAACGCTATACTACAATGTTGTAGTCAACAGGGACTATTAGGTACCTCGATGCAAGACTTATTTATCGAGTCTTTATCATTATTTTATGCACGTACTATTTGTTCGCACGAACAGAAAGAAAATAAGATCGAATCTGGTTTTTTTGGCGGGTTCATGGAATGTCATGTTATACATTTTATATTTTACTAGCGGGCCCGGCGGATATTGTTCCACCCTGATAACAAAAAATCTTACTATCCGACCGCAGGGCAACCTACCGTGTCCAATTTATTGATCTAAACCATTGGCGAATCCAATGGAATACACAAATAAATTCATAAAAATCTGTCCAGCCGTTTAGGAGAAGTACAGTCACATACACACGGACAGAAGAATTATATATATAAAGATGAATGTGGATGAAGTGATTAAGCATTTAAGTGGATAATGATTAATACGGTATCCGTCTAAATTGCTTTGGAATTGTACGTCTCCTTTTTTTAGAACATGTGATGAATATAGTGGGCTACCCTTAAAAGATTGACGCCCTCATAGACTTTTTTGTAGATCTATAATAAGGGAATATCCCAACATACATTTTCTTGTTATATCACGAAAGGATTAGGGAGCGATTTCGATGAAAACTCCGAGGCGGCTTGACATTTTCCGAAATTTCCAACGATTATCGTTGTATTTCAACCATTTTAAACAAAACCTTGACAAATTATATACCGAAACCTTCCTCATTAATCACTTTATTGACTGGTGAAAACAGCATAAAAATCCGCTCCGTAGTGTTTGAGTTTATCGTGAACAGACAGGCAGACGTGGCAGAGGACTTTGTTTTATACTATGTAATGATAATGATTCATAACCTTGTGTTATTTGACCCTATATTTAGTAATATTGGTGGTATCTTACATAATATAATTTGGTTATTGTGCATAAGTGAAGTGGATAGGAAATACCTAATACTACGGAGCTTGAGTTCTGACTTGCTTATAAAATCTTCATTGAAAAGTTGTAACAAGACATTTTGTTAGTTCATTGAAATGATCGCAAGAAATTTGTAATAATTTATGAAGGTTGGTTGTCAAAAATAAATAAAAGAAAATAATTTCGCAAGCCGGCATGATAACGGCGACCGGCGACGGATATTTTGGATTGTACCGTGCTTACCATCAGGCATAGTGCAGTCATTTTGCCGGTCTACAATTTTAATCTTCCTTTACAGCATGACCATGTCCCTAATAAAGTGATATGGGAAATTAACAATTGATTGTCTTTTGCCTCATTCGTTCATTCCTTTGTGTATGGGGATTATGTAACCCAAATTATTGACTTTCCGTCCGAATTTTCAAACATTATGTTTCATACAATACTTGTCCTGACAATTGTCTATATATATAGTTAGTAGTTAGTTATTTAGTGGTAATAGTTGTCTATGCTTCGAAACAAGGATAACTAGAGCTTAGTAAGGATGGTTGGTTGGATATTGCCATAGAATTTTCATACATTTTGTTTCATACAATACTTGTCCTGACAATTGTCTATATATATAGTTAGTAGTTAGTTATTTAGTAGATAATTATAGTGGTCTATGCTCCGAAAAAAGGAAAACCAGAGCTTAGTAAGGATGGTCGGTTGGATATTGCCATAGAATTTTCAAACATTTTGTTTCATACAATACTTGTCCTGACAATTGTCTATATATATAGTTAGTAGTTAGTTATTTAGTAGTAATAGTTGTCTATGCTTCGAAAAAAGGAAAACCAGAGCTTAGTAAAGATAGTTGGTTGGATATTGCCATAGAACATTCAAGCATTTTGTTTCATACAGTACTTGTCCTGACAATTGTCTATAATATATAGTTAGTAGTTAGTTATTGAGTAGTAATAGTTGTCTATGCTCTGAAACACGGATAATCAGGGTTTAGTAGGGATGGTTGGTTAGATATTGCCATAAAATTTGACATTAACCTTATGTGATGTCTGCCACTGATTATTCCACGCCTTAAAATCATCTGGCGTTTCATGCTTGAACAGAGATCCACAGCAACGATCTCAAAATGTTCTAGGAAACCTATATTAAGCTGTACTTCTGTAGGGTATTTAAAAATATAATATTATATTCGCAAATGTCGTACGTATCTCCCTGTCGGGTAATTCAGTGTCTTCTAATTTGTAATTTAGATGGTAACACGGCCAAACAACAAGTTTTGGCATCGCGTGCCAAAAACTAACAACAGACTACTTTCGTATTCTAAGGGGTGATGCGTTTCTGCACTGCCGTACTGACTTTTGAACTAATTTAAGTGACAAGAGAAGAGCGATTTATGTTTATTTATTCAAATGAAAATTTTGTAAGTTCCGCCGCGCCGTTTAAAATAGATGCAACGATAAAGCGACATTAGAAAGGGAACATACGTTATACAGCGTTTCTTATGTTTGCGGGCCCCTCATACATACTCGTATATTATGTATGTTGATAAATATTTTATTTATCACAGTATACTCTATGATATATCCATATATTATGATATAGTTAATTTAAAATGTATGTAAGCTATATCTATGACACGCTATAATACCTCACAGGAAGAGATTAGCGTCTGAGATACAGGCTCGGCCTAGTTAAACCGCTAAAATACATAGATATGTAACAATACTGTATATAATAATATAAACCTTTTGTATTATAGTGTTCAATAAAGTTATTATTGATATTTTTTTTATATCAAAGGAGGCCAAGGCCTGATGTTAAGTGATCACCGCCGTCCATAGACACTAGCAACACCAGGGGAGTTGCAAGTACGTTGCTAGCCTGTTTGCGGGGGAAGGGGAGGTGAGCCTTCGGAGCTCTCACTGACCGAACGAAACGCAATAAACTGTTACTTCAGGTGAGTGTTTCTGTGTGTCGGGTGGTAGTACCCCGGGCGAGCCGACCCATTCACGCTGAAACCAGTAATAGCTTCAGCGTGGCTGTACCACCTCATTGTTAATTGCACTAACAAATACTTACTTTGGTCAACCGTACAACGAATGTATGCCTGCATTTTGTAGCTGGTGATGTATACCTAGTCTTGCCATAAATACTAAAACAAAGAAATTTTCTATTTTCTATTGCAAATAACATTTATTACTTTTACAGTGTGTTTGTTTAATACATTAATATAAAACAATTAAAAATATAAAAAGCTTATTCGAAGTGGTCTCTATTGGCTGCAATACAGTCCTTTAAACGTTGAGACCAGTTATCAATAGAAGCACGTTCTTCACTGCCAATCATACGGATTGTTTTAGGGACTCCAAATTATCATATAAAATCATATAAAAATGACAGATTCCAAATTCAAATGTAATATTTTGTTTATTTTTTATTGTAACAGTATTTATGGCCAGACTAAGTATATATATATATGTATATCATCATCTAAGACCAGGACTGCTCCGTTGTCTACACGCGTACGAGGTCGTCCGAGTGAACCGCGCGCACTCCGACCTACGCGACAATGCGCCCCTCTAGCGCTGCCTCTTCTTCGAGAAGTACAAAAAAGGGCCCTTTTCAGGGCCAAACAACAGAATGTCCTTCGTCTTCGCGACATAAGACCAGCCTGCCTACGGAACTTGATGCCTCACGAACCCAGACCACTGCTACGCCTACCGGACTCCGCACCACTGTGCCTGCGCCTCGCTCGTCGGCTCTTGACCCGCAACAGAGGCCGTCTGGCGCACCGTCCGCCTTGACAGATGGATACGAGAGCGACATTATCGCTCTCGCCCAGCTAATTTTAGCTGGGACACTGTCCGAGGAGATGGCTCGCTGGATGGCGCTGTACCTGCGGGTTCAGAAGGCCGCCATAGAGGGCAAACTGCCTTCCGCGTTCGACGCGGCGGCGCTCGAGTACGCCGCCCGCGGAAAGATCGCGATACCCGCGATCCCGGACGTACCGACTAGCCCGCTCGGTCGAGCGCTGCGCCGCAAGCGCAGCGAACCCGATGCAGGGCCCGCGATCCGCGCATCAACAACGCCGCCTACAGCCGCAGAACCCCAGCCACCGCAGCCTAAGAAGCTCTGCACATCGAAGCCCGCGCAGCCGCAAGTAACGCCGCGCGCGATAATTTCGAAACCAGCGGCGCGGGTGGCCTCACCCTCCCCCGCGCCTGCTCCGCCGCGTAGGACTGCCCGCGAGCAGCCCTCGTATGCTTCCGTAACGACAACGCCACTTGCCGGAACATCAGGATAACCTCCGCAGCCCGTCGAACTGCGGAACCCTAATTCGGCTATACCGTCGAGCAAGACCACCGACGCCGACCAATCACAGACGCCCTCGCAAAGTGACCAAACGAAGACCACCAGATATCCGCCGATCGTAGTAGAGAGGCTGCCCGACTGGGTTAATCATTTTGCCCGTCTGTCGGCTCTACTGGGTCGCACACCGAACGCCCGCCCCTATGGACAAGGCATCCGCTTCATCCCTACGGATGCTGACGAATATAGGGTCATACAAGATTACCTAGCCCCCCCCCCCCCGCAAAACGAAGCCTGAAGGTCGCAACACGCGGCCTCCCCGTTGACACAAACCCGAAACCCGACCGAGATAACGGAAGCGCTGTGTGTGAAGGGACACACAGTGGAGTACGTCCGGCCAATCAAAGGACGCGGCGGTAGACCCGGGTGCATATACCACGCCGTCCTCCAACGCACGCCTGGCCTGATTCCGGCTATATATGAAATCACGGAACTCCTGAATATGACCGGGATCTCCATTGAAGCATGGCGGGGGGAGCGCCGGCCGGTGCAATGCCACCGGTGCCAGCAGTTCCGGCACACGTCCCAGAACTGCCACCGCCCGACTGCCTGCGTACGATGCGGGGGGTCCCACCCCGCACGTCTATGTGAACGTCCGAGGAGTGAGCCCGCCACCTGCGCCAACTGCGGGGGCGCTCACCCCGCAAACAGCATGACGCTCTGCCCCGTGTTCAAGCGGGTGTCGCGAAACCGCCGAGCGGGGACCGTCGCCCGGTCGGGTGATGCCAGGCGCACGACGGACCTGAATACGGCCCCACAGACTGTCGAGGAGTCGGCTGCGGGTAGCCTTATGGCCCCCGCAAACGACCCACCCCCAAGAGGTGCTGCGGCTAAGCAGCCGCGGCGCAGGAAGCCTCCGCAACAACAACAGGAAGCCCCAGAGGTCACCCAGAAGAGAAATCTTTTGATCTCTGCGATTAAAGATGCCGCCGCACGAAAAGGGGAACAGCCCGACTCAAACGCCGAGAAGGCGTGCGTGGCGTTCCTAGAGAAAATCTTCTGCTAGGAATGCTACACAGCATCCCGGTCACCCAGGTGGCCCGCCAAAATCACCAAGACGCACAGGCGCGACTACTCCGCCACTCCTTTGAGCGGGATGAGAGGTAGTCGCGCCGCGGACAGCCAAAAGGCGGCGCAGATCATGCGCCGACCAGACGCGCCCTTAGTTAAGGGCGGCGACAGATGCCACCACAAGAGGTCTACAGACCTGGTATGGTTTCCCCGCACACTGCTTCGCAGCGTGCGAGACGAAAGTAACTCGATCTAAGACCAGCAGGAGCGGAGCACCAATGAAGAATGTCTCGAAATCGGTTTCTTTTCCTTTTGAAAGCTTCTGGTGTTTTGAAGTCGCAGGCAGAAGCTAGTATTAAATAAATGTAAAGTTAGTACGTGCAATTTTTTTTTCGAACTAATTACGCTATTAGCCTCGTAAGGCCTTAACAGCCGGACTACTAAGGCGATCGCTTAAGGCACTCAGCCGATTTGATTTTGATAACTAGTTCAAGGGTGCAAGGCATACCTCAGCTTGGGCTGTTGTCTAGTTTATGCATTTTGCGACCTAACTTTTTTTTTTTTTTTATCGTGGGGAAATCCCTTATGGATACACCACCCTCTCGGGGGAGCGGGTGGGTTATGTCCGACTCGCACGGACTAAAACCCCACGGTGTACGTCGTCCGCTATAGTTGGGGCGGCACGAGATCTCTATAGACTTCATCGTGCCGCCCCAGCGGTTGGCCCAGCAGCAAAAGCGCTGCCGCCGGGCCCCGTCTTGTTGGGAGACAGCCGTGTACACACCGGCCATCTCCTCCGTCCGCCGGACCTGTGCAATGGGAAGATGGGCCCCCCGACCCATCTTCCCTGGTCCGGTTACAGTGGGAGGAGGCGGTCAAACTGACGCCTCCTCCTGCCCGTCCTCCGTTGGCGGAGACGGCCACTTTGAGGGTCTTGCTCACGGACCCTCTCCGCCGCCTCCTTCTGCGAGACGACTTCCTCACAGAAGGAGGCCATTGCGCTCCAGTTATCCTCACTACCGAGCATGGCCGCAACCACGCTCGGCAGTGAGAGGTCTTGCCCTACCGCCGCAGCCAGAGTGCGACGTTGCTCCTCCCATGCAGCACACTCAGACAGAGTGTGCTGCGCGGTGTCCGGGTCAACGCCGCACTGATGGCATACGGCGGTCGGCTCCCTGCGTGCTATCCGGTGCAGGTACCAACCGAAGCACCCGTGCCCGGTCAGCACCTGCACCAGACGGAACGTCAGGGAGCCCCCCTTCCTCTGATACCATTCCGACAGGACCGGGCGAACGGCGTCGATCGTGTATCGACCGTAACGCGCGTCCGCCAGGTCCTGCCTCCACCTCTCTACCATCTCCTCCCTCACTCTTCTCCTTCTTTCCTCTATTTCTCTGGGAGCTAGAGGCTCCCCAATTCGTTTCTTGGCCGCCATATACTCATATACGGCGGCAAGCACCTCTGCCTCTAGCTCCCAGGGAAGGGAGCCGGCCAACACCATGGCCGCCGCCGAGGACACCGTTCGGTACCCTCGAATCACCCTCAACGCCACGGTACGCTGCGCAGCTCGCAGCGCACGGATATTGGTAGCGCTGAGGGCGTCGACCCACAACGGCGCCCCGTAGGCGGCCATGGACCGAACGACCCCCATGTAGAGGCAGCGGCAGACGGCACCCGGCCCCCCCGTATTGGGGAGGAGTCGTCCAAGCGCCGCTGCCGCCTTGACTACGCGCGGTCCGAGCCCCTTAAAGTGGGGCTCGAACCGCCAGCGTCCGTCCAGGATGAGGCCCAGATACTTCATCTGGGTCCCCACCCTGACGCGGACACCCTCCACATAAATTTGGGCCCCCGGAGGCGGCCCTCGCCGAGGCCCATGGAACATTAGGGCCTCGGTTTTATCGAGGGCCACCTCGAGGCCCAGTCTTCTGATACGCCCGACCACGAGGGTGACGGCCTCCGTGGCCAGGCGCAACAGCTCTTTTATTTCCCCCCCACGGGCTACGACTAGGGTGTCATCCGCGTAGCAAATAAGGCGCGCTCCAGAAGGGAGCGCACCGCGGAGCACCCAGTCGTAGCCCATGTTCCACAGGAGCGGGCCCAAGGCCGACCCCTGTGGAACCCCGCGCGCCGTATCGCGTCGGACTATCTGCCCTCTGGCGTCCACGAAAGCGACCTCTCTACCCTCCAGGTACGCCTCCAACAGCCGCCGCAGGTACGGGGGCACTCCGAAAAAGCGAAGCGCCTCCCGTATGACACCATGCGGCAGACTGTTAAAGGCGTTGGCGATGTCCAAGGACACCGCCAATATTCTTTCGCCCTGAGAGGTCGCCTCCATGGAGACCTGTTTTAGGAGGGTCAGGGCGTCTAGCGTGGAACGCCCTGACCGGAAGCCGAACTGCGCGCTCGACAGGTTCGGCCCCACTTCCTCAAGATGCCGGACGACCCGGGAGGCAACGACCCTCTCGAGCGCCTTCCCGGTGTCGTCCAGCAACACTAGGGGCCGGTACGCAGATGCGCAGTTCGGGGGACGGCCTTCCTTACCTATAAGGCAAAGCCGCCCCGTCTTCCAGGGCTTCGGGAACTGCCCGACCACAAGACAGCGGTCAAACAGTTCCCGAAGCCACCCTCCCAAATGGACCAACGCTATGGCTAGCACCCGGCCCGGGACCCCGTCGGGGCCGGGTGCTTTGCGGCCAGTGACGCGGAGGCGCTCAATCACCCTCCCCATCTCCTCCTCCGTAACCGGGGGAGGGATGACCGGCACCTCCTCTGCCACTTGAGCAGGAGGCATAGGAGGAGGGGCGAGTTCCGGAGGGCCGGGGAATAATGCTCCCACGACCCTCTCAGCCACCTCCGGCTGGAGAGTCTCCGTTGCCGGGGGCGCCTGGCCGCGGAATTTCTTCCGGGCCACCTTGTACGGGCGCCCCCACGGATCCCTCTCCAGCTCCTGGAGCATCTCCCCCCATGCCTGTTCTTTTGCCCGGCTGATGGCGACCTGCAGCGTCTTTCTGCAGGTTCTGTAGTCACCATACAGCCGGGCCTCCTCCTCGGGGTCCCTATTGGTCCGTCGCCGGCGGCTGCGCCCGTACAGCCGCCGGGCCGCGGAGCAGGCCGCACGAAGCTCCGCGATTTCGTGCGACCACCAGTACACCGCCCTCCTCTTTGGGCGGTGTACGCTTCGCGGCATCGACGCGTCGCAAACCTCCGTGAGAGCATCACGGAGGCGGGCTGCAGACGCGTCGATATCGCTGTCCGGGGGGGACAACGACCAGGCCTGGACGATTGCTGCCTCTTCCGCTAGCTCCCGGTCGAGGCGGCTCATCGCCCACCGGGGGAACGTAGCGCCCCTTCGGGGGCGGGTTACTGGCTCACTGTGCGAGGTGGAGACCTCGAACCTGATATATCGGTGATCCGATAAGGTCTCCACCTCCTCCATGACCCTCCACCCCCGGACACGGCGTGCGACCGACGGGGTAGCAAACGATAGGTCCACTATGGACCCCCCGTTCTGTCGCACGCACGTGTAGACGCTCCCCCGGTTGAGGAGGGACAACCCATGCTGGGCTGCCCACTCCTCAAGAGCCTCGCCACGTGGGTTCGTGGCCGCCGCTCCCCATGCCCTTGACTTGGCATTGAAGTCACCCATTATGACGATGGGGAGCGGCTCGAGCCGCCTCACGACCGGCCCCAGCGAGTCCAAAAAGGACTCAAACTCGATGAGGGGCCGGTTCGGGGAGAAATATACCCCGAGGGTCGCGAAGCCCCGTGAGGCGACCGCCACAAACCCGGCACCCCTCTCCCTGATTGAGAGGGGTATTCCCCGCCCGGACAATACTGCAACAGAGCCGTCCGTGTCTCCGGCCCAGTGAGGCTGGTCCGGAACACGGTACGGCTCCGCAACCACCGCAACATCGATATCCCACTCCGCCGCCGCCTGCAGGAGCAGGTCCTGAGCAGCAGCGGAGTGGTTCGCATTAGTCTGGAGATAGCTGCTGTGGATGTAGTCCATTGACTATCCCACGACAGCTACCTCCATATTCGCCACCTTAAATAGGGGCGCCTTCCCTTTCACATGGGGGGGTCGACAATCACCCCCCCCCATAACGTGGTCCGCCGGCTTGCCAGCTTCTGCGCAGACAGCGCAACGCGGTTTAGCGACGGAACAGCTATCTGCGCAGTGACCCTCCTCTCCGCATCGGAAGCAGGCCGTCTTCCTGTCTATGGCCGTTGGGCACATCGGCCGGGTGTGGCCTAGGCCCATGCACTTGAAGCACCTAAGCGGCCTGTTTTCCAAGTGCTGGACCCGAGCCACACTCCAACCGATCAAGATTCGGCCTGCTTCCACCAGCTTCCGTGCTGCGTCCACGGGGAGGGAAATATACAGCGAGCTGCTCGCTCCACCCCGGGGACGCAGTTCCCCGACCCTCATCTGGTTGAGGGGACAGCCAGCAACCTTCGTGATGGCCTCCACAGCCTCGTCCCAAGATACCGAGTCGTCAATTCCGACGACTCGGATATCTGTCTTTTTAACGGGCCGCACCACGGTGGCCAACCCGAGCAGCGACTTCCTGATCCCCTCGGCGAACTTGTCCACCTGCTCTGAGGGCAGGGTGCCAGGAACAGTCAAAAGTCGTGCTCCGGTAGCGCTAGGCCGCACCTTTACGGAGGGAATGCCGAATTCAGCGAGGGGCACCTCCATCCTGGCCTTCAGGAGTACCTCGCTGTACTTCGCCCCCCGTTCCTCAGCTTCGGGCCGTATTGTGACCAGTACGCCAGCCGAGCGAGGAGGAGCGAGTCGATCCCTGATCCTCTTTCGCTTCCTCCTCTTTCGCCTGGCTCGAGTCGGATTCGGTGCCGTGGTTGTTGCAGTTGCCGCCGGAGTCGTCTTCTCCTTCTTTCTCTTGTGGCGGCGGACTACAGTCGTCCAGGCTTCCGACTTCGACGGGGCCAAGGTATCTGGAGGCTGCACGGGCCTCGAGCATGGGTTGTGGGACCCTGGGGTGATGTTCTCCCTGGGGTCACTTTCGATTTCCTCTGTGGCAGACCGGCGCACTAAGACCCTCTTGGCTGGTTTTGCTGGGCCGGGAGCGGCTTTCCTCTTATCAGCCGCGAGTGCCGGCCTCAGCACCTTTGGCGGTAGGAGGCGGTCCTCCAGAGCAGCCAGTCTGGCGTTGAGCATCTCTCCTACTGTAGTCAGTAGGGAGTGCTCAAGCCGTCCCACAGATGCAGCCAGCACATCCTCCCACTCCCGAGGCTGTGTCGTGGGATGTCGCGGAGAAGGCCGCGGAGCAGGCGGCGGAGGAGGCAACAGAGGAGGCGGCATCGTCTTTTTTTCGTTAGCCTCCCGATTTTGCGACCTAACTGAGCTAACTTAAGCTAAGTTACATGTTTATACGTATATAAGTTATTGAAATATATGTGTGTACCAAGCATATATACCTCAATAACTCTTATATGTATTTCGTGTCGGATTTTTTTTTGTCTGAACTAATTCAGTTCGATAAGGGAAAAAATAAAACCCTTCCACTTCCATGTCTGCATGCACGTGTGTAAAGGTGATAGAGGCGCAATGGTGTCGACTTAAATGTTCATTTATTTAAAAGGTAAAAGTATTTGGTAAACAAAGCTAATGTCTTATGAATTGCGCTGTTAAGTTTTGAGTATGGCTCTTTTCGCTCGGCTGGTGAGAAATAGAATTAAAAGTGGCGCCGTCTAGGGTTCTAGAAAAACATATGTGAATATAAACAACAACATTATTTTAGATTATATTTATTTGTATACTGTATATAGTTCAAGAAACGTTTGCTTTTTTCAACGTGGTAATGTCTGAAATCACCAGTCAGATTGTATGTCCGCAAAAAGTTAGATATGCTGGATTTAGTAAAAGACCAACATAATTTAAATACTAGAAACAGGAACATGCTTCAGACTCACTAAGTCCAGAAACAGTTTTTTAGGTTAGTGTTAGGTTTTATAACAATGTCCCAAAACAAATTACCGATTTGCCGGATAGTGAGTTCAAGAACCATGTCAAGCAGGTTTTAATATCTAAACGCTTTTATAGGGTGGATCAATATGTGAGCGATTGTGACGTCTGGAAATGACGCACCTCTTTGTGCATCTACTAATAATGAATATAACTATTTATGTTTTTTAAAAGTATATAATAACATGAAGAGATAAACCAGATCGTTTCCAGTTTCTTGTCGGTTCTTCTCGATGATTGGGTTGTTTTCTGAACCTGTGGTAGCTTTGACGTTCATAAGCGCCTTCTCAGGGCCTAAATTGAATAAGGGATATTTTGATTTTTTGATATTGAGATTCAAAAAAGTGTCTTTTGTATTATATACCATAGTAAATGAAGATTATAGGAATGCAACAGGAAGTTTTCACTTTAGAAAAAAATAGTATTTGGAACATTAAAAATATAGTTGAATTTCGACAACTGCACGACCACAGGGTTTTAATAACCATCAGTTAAAATTCTCAACTCGGCTATTAGGGGTTGTGATATTGGAGATTTCATTTTTAAAGTAACGAGCGTCAAGAGAACTAAATGAAACGGCTTGTCAGATATTAATGAAACCATCGATGGAACAAGTGTTGCGATTTTTCTCTCACCCCCTACCAGTCTGAGACCGCTCGACGTCCGTTCGCCCCCGGGAAATTATATTAAAAACGGAACCGACCCGTTTAATGATGCCTTGCCGGATTAATTGAATCTTTTAAAAATGGTGTCGGATTTACTTATAATAAAACAATGGATTATATAACTTTTTTTTTATAATATAAAGTCAAGATTTAGATAAATATTTATTGAGTTTCTATAAAAATTATGAAATTATTTTTTCTCTTATAAAAGAATTCCTGAGGTATTCTTTCAATGAGGATATTTTATATTATCTATACTAATATTAAAAAGAGGTAAAGTTTGTGAGTTTGTGACGTTGTAGGGTGTAGTCTCAGAAACTACAGGTCGAATTAAAAAATTATTTCAGTGTTATATAGCTCATTTATCGAGGAAGGTTTGTAGGCTATATATAATTACGCGAAAACCAATAGGAGCGGAACACCAATGAAGAATGTTTCAAAATCGGTAAATGATTGTATTTTAAGCATAGATGTACATATTTTGGATAATATAGCAGACAAAAATTAAACTATACATTGTAATTGTAAACGTAATTACTTATTATCTGTAATGTGTGTCTTGTAAATAAATAAATTTTAATGAAACAAAGACCGAGTTACTCCCGGGGATATGCTATACATATATATCTATATTAGTAAGTATATATATATATATATATATATAGCAGTGATGCATGTTCATATAAACAAACACACAGAGATACAGACAGTTCTAATAATGATTAAAATGTGTTCTATCACTTATTTAAAACACCTGCAACGATTCTTTTCTCGAAAATCGGGGTACCTCATCTAGGCAGTGAACTGTAACTCGGCTGGAGGTAGATACCCCTTGATAATATATGGCCGAAAGTATTAGGAGTAAGTAGAGAGTACCAATTTTCCAAAATAAACACACATAAAACAGAATTCCGGACCGCAGTATCAGTAGTTTCGAGCGAGTCCGAATGTAAGCGCGGCTTCCGACCAAGACGTACCCAGCAAGTGATCGATCACCCCCGATTTCCCGTTGACTGTGTTAAAAAGAATTTTGACATTTAAAAATTTTGTTCTTAAAAAAGGTGGTCTAGTGGATTGACCTATGGAATATCAATCCGATGTCCACAAGTTCGAATCCCGGCATGTACTAACGAATTTATCAGAATTCGCGTACATTTACATTAGTAAATTTTGCGGCTGACGGTGAAGGAAAACATAGTGAGGTAACCTGAACTTGAGAAATGTTTTTTGTAGTGTATGTGGGAAAACATAGAACTGTGGATTTTCTTACATTATATTACATTATTATATTATATTACATTACATTATTATATTACATTACATTGTTATATTATATTACATTACAGTTTTACATGATTATATTATATTACATTACATTTTTACATTATTATATTACATTACATAATATTAAGGTACTCACAGAATAGTTACTTTTCAGAGCATTATTGCGACGCAGTACCAAATATCCTACTCTCGCCACAAATTACATTTTAATTAATCACTCCAGTAAAATTAAATATAAAAAAGGTCGTGCGTACAAAGTACACATGTTAGAAGTGAAACTTCTTTGGCGAACTAATTTATATGTCTTGTTTATATTTATACAAATGTAAAACTTTAGAAAAATAGAAAAAAAAAATTGATGAAAAATCTGCGTTTACTGCAAATGACGTCACTTCCGTTGCATACCTGCGTGACGTTACATCTGTAAAAATTTTAACCTCATGCGCCTAAAGAAGTTTCACTTCAAAAATTGAATTTTACATTTCTTTTTTTAATATAACTCATTTTAACTAATAATTATTCAAATCTCCTGTTAAGAATTACAAATTGTAACCTAAGCTCTTAAAGCGTTTGCTGCTTTATTTTTTTTAACTCGGCAGCTGTATTATTTACATCAACGCTCAAAAAAGAATTCCACTTGGGTTTACGATTATAACGCTCGTGAATAACTGGAACGTGAAAACCCGTGGTCGTGAGCACGATTGTCCTGAGTGCTTAGTGGAACGCAGCAGAAGTCGTCGCAATATTCTCACACGTTGCTATGGTTACCGAGTTATACGCGAGCGCGATAAATAGGGAATTATGTACAATCAGAAATATAGAGATTTTGGCGGGATTTTGGTCTGTCATGTAGTGGATTTCATATTTGTTTCATAATCTTGTGTTACTTGACTCTATTGTGTAAAATTAGTGGTGTTTTATGTAATATAGTTTGTTTATTGTGTATAAGTGAAGTGAACGGAAAATAATATCACGGACCATGAATTCTGAGATGCCACAAAAACTCCATGGAAAGTTCTAACAAGATGGCCACCGTCTTGTTAGTTCATTGAAATTATATCAAGAAACTTGTAATATCGATACTCACTTGACAATGGCAGTAATAGTCTACTAGAAGATTTGTTGCCGAAAAATGGAAATGAAGAAGAACTTGTAATACTATTAACTACTCGACAATGGCAATAATAATCTAAAAAATTGGTTGCCAAAATAAAGAAGAAAAAAAAAACAGAAATATAGATGTCTTAATATAGATGAGCAGACTTCTTTGTGAAAATAATTATATTGCAGTTAATATTATATTTGTATTAAAAATGAACAAACTTTTACCGACTCCAAGTTATCTCTGCCAAATTTCATCAAATACATTTCAGTAGTTTTTCATCTTATCTTGTATAGAACAAAGTGGTGCTCTGAATAATTCATCTGCCCACGCGGAGGACATTTAACCTAGTTTAGGATCTTGAAATATTGCATTGGGGTTAGCTGAATGAGAGAGACATCTGAAAAGAAAGGATTTATGTAAATTCTACTCTTATCATAAAGACTAGATGTAGTAAGATTGATGTATGTAAATTTATAATCGCGTAATATAATTATAAAATATAGATTACAACAAAGTTTACTAGCCGCTGGGCTAAAACGCTAACACGCAGCGGAAGCTCTTAAAAAAATACCCGATTTTGAAACATTCTTCATTGGTGCTCCGCTCCTATTGGTCTTAGCGCGATGATATGTATCCTATGACCTTCCTCGACAAATAAGCTATATAACACTGAAAGAATTTTTCAAATCTGACCAATAGTTCTTGAGATTACCCCCTACAACGTCACAAACTCACAAATTCACAAACTATATATACTTCTTTATAATATTAGTATAGATTTCATATAATGATGTATACTTAAGGTTTTATTTGACCACAAGCTCACGTAATGTTAAATGACATTGTAGTCTTAGATGGTAAACTTGCTAAATCTATAGGAGGAACTGGCTCCCGAGTGCAGCTGTCGGAACACACCAACATGTGTCTGGCGACAAATTTACAACTTCAGAATGGTAGTTATTTTTATGGTGGTAGAGCCACGCTGAAACTATTACTGGTTTTAGCATGAATGGGTCGGCTCGTCCGGAGTAGTACCACCCTCTCACAGAAAACCGACGTGAAGTAACAGTGCTTGCATTGTTGCGTTTCGTTCGGTCAGTGAGAGCGCCGGAGGCCCACCTCCCCTCCCCTCTCCTCTCTCCTCTCCTACTCCCTCCCCTAACCCTTCCCACCAAAGGGTGGCAATGCACTTGCGACTCCTCTGGTGTTGTTAGTGTCCATGGACGGTGGTGATCACTTAACATCAGGTGACCCACCTGTTCGTTTGCCACCTATGACATAAAAAAAAGCTAGCCAGGCGGACTACAACGTCAGTGAGGACATATTAACGCGAAACATGAATTCTCCTATGTCACAAAAACTCTCTCCAACGTTCTAAAACGGAAGCCGCCATTTTGTTGAAGTAGTCATCACACGTATTTTTTAATAATTATCCACATGACAGTTACAGTTATAATAAAGAGGTTTGGTTGCTAATATAAAAAAATAAGAAGGAAAATATCTAAAATAATAGTGTTTGAATGTTATTTGACAACCATTATAAAAACATTTGCAGTTATTAAAGAATTCTATATAGTGTGCATACATTTATATCCGATTATTGCTACACAGATAAAAAAAAACACTATACTCATTACGGCTTTCGCTCTACAGCTAAATGAATCATTTTTATTATACTACTGTGACCACAATTTACTCGATATTTGTCTTTACCATTCCGAAGATACATTCTATGTGTTTTGTTTATTGTTTTATTGTAGCACGGTAAAATGACTGAACTATGCATGATGGTAAGCACAGTACAATACAAACACAATGGCGACCACTGAGTGACACATTATTCATCGCCGCTGTCATGCCGGCCTGCGAAAAACTGGATATGCACAGGCTGCCCCAAAACGCAACCCGCAACGCAGAAGCGAATCACTATGATGGGCTTTTGCGACCCAGTTAGGCTGTAAAACCCTACCACCCCGCTTTCGCCATTGCCTCGTTCGTTATTCAGCAGGGTGCATCGCGTGCAGGTGAAGTTCGCTTGGGTGCCTCAAGTTTTATGATGTTATTTGACACCTGTTACACTCTATGTGTATGTGTTTGTGAGTTTTTTTTAATTTTATGTTTCGAAGTAATCTTCCAGATTATTACTGTCAATGTCGAGTAGGAAATAACATTACAAATTGTCTTACGATAAATTCAATGTACTAACAAGATGTTGGCCCCTTGTTAAAACTTTCCAGGGCGTTTTTGTGGCATCTCAGAATTCATGCTTCGTGGTATCCATCCATCCGCTTCACTTATGCACAATAACCAAACTGTATTACATAAAATGCTATCACTATTACAAATTGAACCGTCACGCGACGCCTGGCAAATGTGAAACATCGAAATTGTTTTGTATAAGTTTTATGCCTAAAAGTACAGATTAGGACAGGAATTAACTATGGTATAATGAAAAGATAAAGCATTATGAATTTGTTACAAATAAATACTGTTTATTTATTACATAATTTTTTTTAAATACAAAAATTCAATTAGGCGTAGGCGCGGTGTGTTTGGCGGCATTTGTCAAAAGCCACCATATGATGGAGTAATATCCCAAAAACTCAGTTCTGTGTGTTTATTACGATGATTTGTCAAGAATAATGTTGTTAGAAACGGTACGGGTATAGATACCAATAACGGGTATACGCCATTATCGAATAACGGTTTTGAATTATTTTACAACGGTTGTGGTATTAAACTTAGTTCGCAATTTCTTATCTTTGTCGTATCGTGAAGCTGTGGAACAATCTCCCGGCCAGTGTGTTCCCTCCTTCCTATAACATGTGGCCCTTTAAGCATAACGTGAAGAGTGGTTCATTTCCGCAAATTTTTTTTTTTCGTTTTCATCCTAAATATTAATTTACATATAGAAAAAAAAAATTCTCACCAAGTTTGAGCTCTTAATATTAATTTTAAGTACTTACAATTTAAATTTAAAGTTTTACCATTCAAGATGCATATAAAAAAATTTTTTTTTTTCAAATTTCTAATGCTTATCCGGCTTTTACAATATTGCAAATTGGTTTGATGAAACTTGTGGGAAATTTCACGCTCTTTAAAATAATCTTAGTATTTTTTTTGTGTTACTCGCACTGGTTCACCAGTAGGAGTCGTCAAAGTACAGTTTTTGAAAAAAAATATTTTCTCTTAATTTTTCGAGCAAACCGCCAAAAGTAGGAAGAAAAAAAGAATTGACTCATAAAAAAAAGTTATCCGACCAATGTTTAATGAATTTACAGCCATTTTTATACCAGAAATTGTAAGAAATATTTTGCAATTAAAAAAAAAATGTTTGCGGAAATGAACTACCCTCGTGAAGAGACATTTACGAAGGCCGGCATGACAACGACGACCGGTGAGGGATAGTGTGTCTCTCGGTAGTCGCAACTGTTTTTGGATTGTACTGTGCTCACCATCAGGCACAGTGCAGTCAGCTGTGTTAAAAACAAAACTGTTATCAGTTACTTTGCTATTATAATATTCGCTGTTTTGTATCGTATTACATTTTGTGATAATATGAATGAAATGAATATTGGCAAGTGAATCATTCTGTACACACACGAATTTTCTGTACATAGACATATAAAATTCCGGTGTCATTGTTTGATATTTTCTCTTGTAATTATAGGGCTATTTGAATGGTTCTTAGTTTTTGTTAGACCCGGTTGGTGGCGCTGTATTCGAGACCTAGATTTTCTTTTGTTTACGTAATAAAAATATACGATAGCGCAAAATGTTCATATTCGGTAGGTGGTAGAGCGACGCTGAAGCTATTACTGGTTTCAGTATGAATGGATCGGCTTGCCCGAGCTTGTACCATCCGACCCACAGAAACACCCACGTGAAGTAATAGTGCTTGCATTGTTGCGTTTTGTTCGGTTAGTGAGAGCATCGTAGGCCCACCTTTCTTCCCCTCTCCACTTCCCCCTCCTCACCAAACACAGGCTGCCAACGCACTCGCGACTCCCCTGGTGTTGCAAGTGGCTATGAACGTTGGTGATCACTTAAGATCAGGTGACGCATATATTCGTTTGCCTCCTTTGATATAAAAAAATCTTACCGCCTTTTTTATTTCAATATTTTTTATATATAAGGTTTCTAACAGGACTAAGTCTATCTACCCGGTTGTCTAGTATAGATATAGATTTGTATGCGGTTATATTGAAAATCGTATTCATGGTCATCCTACATGAAGGATAGCGACCATTAAACATTAATTTGCGAGTTTTCTGCTTAAGAAGCTCGGCGGAGCGGTTTTATTGATTTAAATTATACGCCGTCTGTATGAAACGGCTTGTAACGTATCATCACGACCAGTTTCGGATGATTTATAGGGTGTTTCTGCGGGCTTTTTCATATTATCTTAACTATAGACGGGAGTAACAGTTATATATGTCTATACTAATATAATAAAGAGGTTTGTGAGTTTGTGACGTTGTAGGGAGTAATCTCAGGAAGTACTGGTCCGATTTGAAACATTCTTTCAGTGCTATATAGCTCATTTATCGAGGAAGGTTATAGGCATGCTACCATTACGCTGAGGCTAATAGGAGCGGAGCACCAATGAAGAATGTTTCTAAAGCGGGATTTTTCCTCTTAAGAGCTTCCGCCGCGTGTTAGCGTTAACCCAAAGTAACTATTCCACGCCGAGGAAGTCGCGGGCAGAGGTTAGTTTTACATATAATGAAAATACAGTAACTATGAGGTTCAACAACATCAAAACGAAAGAACGTATCGGCGTATGTCTATTTTTTTTATACTAGCTCGGCAAAATGACTGCACTATGCCTGATGGTAAGCACAGTACAGTCCAAAAATAATGGCGACCTCCGAGTGACACACTATCCATCGCCGGTCGCCGCTGTCATGCCGGCCTGCAAAAAGCTGGATATGCACAGGCTGATCCCGAAACGTGACCCGCAGAAGCGAATTATTATGACGGGCTTTTTCGCCATATACATGGTGGTTGCGACTCAGTCAGGCTGTAAAACCATACCACCCCGCTTTCGCCATTGCCTCGTTCGTTATTCAGCAAGGTGCACCACGTGCAGGTGAGGTTGGCTTGGATGTCTCAAGTCTTATGATGTTATTCTAGTCTATGGCCATCTGATGCAAGATCTTTCATTTATGGTTCGAGACTACTTTTTGTGATTCGGTTAACCCATTGCCATATTTTTAATGCTAAACGAAACGGGAGTCAGCTGGTATTAAATTAACATATCTCAAAATACAGTAACGCAGTGAGTAATTTCACAGACATACCAACAATAATGATGAGAGTTCAGGGGTGAAGATTTTACGGTATTAGATAAATAGGTTTTAACACATGTGGGTAGTATATGATGAAATGTAAATAAATAGAAATTAACTACTGGAAGTACTTAGCAATGAACTTGTGTATACAAGACGTTTCAAATAACTAGAGTCGATATAGAATCAAATAGTATCGATGCAGGCAATTGTGACTGAATAATGTTGTAGTTTGAACTAAATAAAGCAAAAAAACTGTAGAGATAAGTATGTATGAATGTCAGAATGGCCATAAACTAGCTTTCAGTTTGCCTGACTGAGTCGTGGATAAAGCATTTTCGATTCTTTGATAAACGATAAAAAGTTTATAGAGGAGTTTTGATCGTCGCAAACATAAATATGGATTACGTTCGAGTGGCTTGCATCCTTATTAGAAAAATAATTTCGGTGTATATTTATTTATCGTAAAGAATCAAAAATAACTAAGAAAATAAGCTAAAACATACATGCAAATACTTAAAAAATATTTATGTCACTAATTAAATTTGATTACAGCATTTATAAATATGAAATACGATCTGGAAGACAATAAAAGTAGATGATACAATTATAAAAAGATTAAAAAGGAAGAAGAAATTAAAATAAAACAATTTTATAATGTATAATAACTTAAAAACTAAGGGAAAAAACATCATGAATAAAATTTATTAAGTGAAAATCTAATTTTTGATTTGAAATGAAAAAGTGAATGACTAAATAAATGTATCGTGTGATCTTTTTTAACAAGGTCGTTATATTGACGTGACAGTTTGTAAACGATGGAAAAATGTCATAAATAATAAATTATAGTTTTAAAAAACTAAAATAACACGCTTTCATAAAAAATCCAACTAAAAAACAGAAAATAAAATTTAATAAATTTGTATTAAGAATAGTGTAAATTAGAAATAAATGTATATTTTTGTAAAAAGTGACAAAAAAATTATAAAAATACTGATATCTGGAGGTGCTGATATAAACAGTGACGCATGACGCACTATTCTTAATCCAAATTTATTAAATTTTATTTTTTGTTTTTTAGTTAGATTTTTTATGAAAGCCTGTTTTTTTTAGTTTTTTTAAAACTATTATTTATCTTTCATTTTTTAGTAAAAACTTTTAACTTTTTTTTTGGATTATTGCATTGTCGTCGACCTTTGACAGGTGTGCAAAGTTTGAATTAAATCTGAACGTTCAAAGTAGGACAAAATCCAGCACAAAGGGGTCGGTTACAAACATACATACATACAGGTGAAGCTAATAAAAGCGTGATAAAAATTACAAACATAATAAATGCATTAAGATAAAAATGAGTGATTCAAATATTGACACTTGTTAAAAAGTTATATGCACTGTGTTATTCTTTTAATGCGTGCTTTGAGTTGAAAATCCATCGCTAAGCGCCTTTACATGTATTCTGGATGATGTACTTACGACCTTTTTTTTCAAGTGGAGAAAATCCTGCATAGGATACGCCTCCAGCTGTCGGGGGACAGGGGCAACAGCTGGAGGGTGATGCCGAGACTCTTACCGGCTAAAAACCCCACCGGCCACACGGCGCGAAATGTGACCAGGGTTTGGATTGCGCGAGCATTCTCCGCGCCCTGGTCATGCGCTCGGGTCACCCGCAGGTGGTCAGTGGATCGACCTACGTCCCGAGAGTGCCTAACATCCTCATGCTTCCAGTAGAAGCAGCGGCCTGTGGCCCGTGCTTCGCTCCACGGGTTCCCATAGGTGACAGTGGGCGCCCCCACCCACTGTCGGGAAATTGCTCCACAACTGTGAAACAGTTGATCACAGCACAACAAAAGGTACAACTTAAGCGGTACTGTGACAAAGACGAGGAATAAAAGATAAAGTTGAAAAAAAAACTAGCAAGACAAAGTGAAAACAAGACCAGATATGTACTTGAGACCTTTTTTTTTTAACGTGGAGAGAAAATCTATCATGGACTGTTAGGCCCCCGGGGGAAAGCCTGAACTGAACCGACCACCAGCCTTTGTGGTGCCACGCAAGGGTGGTGCCATACAGCGACTTTAACCGGCTAAAACTCCACGACAACCAACGCCACACTATGGGGGTGTCCCGGGGTTGCGTCAGCAAGCTCCGCAACACCCCCGGCGGCAGGCGTTTCCCACGCCACACCCGACAGAGGCAGCCCGGTTGCGAGACTGCCTCCCAGCCCGGCGAACCCGTGCAATGGGAGTCCAGGGCCCCTTTCTCCCTGGGTTGAGACCTAGTCCAACTTTAAGCCGTATTTAACATTAGGTGAAATCCCATATAGAACTTAAAATATCACACTCACATTCAATAGCTGGCAAAGCCATTCAGTAAATATTCTGCATTACAGCGGTACTCCAGCGAAGATTTTCGATTGGAGCCCATATAATATAAGTTGGTCTTATTAAAGTAACAAAAAAAAAACAAATCTAATATACTGTTGGAAATAAATGAAAATGTCGGGTAGTTATACTGCGACGGCTTATGTAAGGAGCGGCGGTCGCCGTGTTGACTCACTCTTTTGGCGGTCGTCGTACCGTGCAGTAGCTCTATCCGAACTCGTGTCAGTTATTTCAAAAGTGATTAATTGTTAGAATTTATTCTTAACAGTTTATATCTAAACTGGCCAGTTCTTTTTTAATAATCAATAATTGATTCTATTTCTAACAATACAATACACAACATTATAATATCTTTAATATACAAGTAAAAAAAATGCTTATCATATCACAAACCAATATCAGGCTGATCTCTTGTAAGCGTATTAATTGCCTAAGCATAAAAGCTAGTAACAAATGAAATATAAACATTTAAGACGGATCACAATTCATCTAAATTAGGAATGTAGTTTCCAAGAAAGAGCAAACGTATTTTCACGAGAATTAATTAATGTTGTAATGTCCTATAATTGGTACGAATGTCCTTTGTTAATTTTATCTAACCTTCGGTTTATTTTATTCACGTAGTGAAATTTTATTTAGTGAAATATCAGGAATAGAATTGTGCTAATGCAATAGAATAAAAAACATCACGATGCACAATGGTACATTCTCCGACCCTCTTTACATCCTTACAGTGCCATATTTCCTCCCCCCAAACCCCATCACCAGTACTTGTGTCAGTCCGATTACTGATTGACGTATCTGCAGTCGAAATATAATAATTAGAGAGTGCAAGTAAAAGGTGCGGACCGAAGTGTCAGTGATTGAAGAGGAGGCCGACCGTGACAAAAACAAAAAGGCTAGTCCTATTTTCAAATGAAATCATATCAAAAATACTTTATTCAGTTTAGGCCCTAACAAGGCGATTATAAAAGTCAAAACTAGCACCGGTTCGGAAAACAACCCAGTCATCGAGAAGAACCGGTAAGAAACTCGATCGGGTGCATCTCTTTAACAATATATATATATATATATCGATATATTGAATACATCTAAAATCCGCCTGACGTGGCGCTTAAATTCTCAATCCGGCAAATCGGAAATATGTTTTGGAACTTTAATGTAAAACCTAACATTTAGATCATGCCGGTCCTTTACAAAATGCAGGTTTTCAAAGTTTTTACCGTTACTTGTTCTCATATCCTTCCGGCCGTTGTGCATTGTTTGCGATCACCAGAAAAGCAACCCGCCGAATTATGACACCTTTTTTTTTGTAATTACAACCAGCGAATACTTATTATGACGATTATTCACAGGAAACTTAATTTAGTACGTTTGTTTTATATTTTTTTATTTTTTTTTCTTCTTCTATTCTATTTCTATTTCAACAATTTTTCAACAATTGACCACAATCTCACCTGATGTGAAATGACGATTTGGTCTAACACGGTAAATACACTACGCCTAGAAGAAGGACTGGCTCTTGAGTGTAGCTACTGGACCACACCTATAGGCGCTTGGCAACATATTTTCAACTAGAGGATGATAGAAGAAGCCTTACCACCGTCATGCATTACGACGTTTCTTTTTTTTATTATAGTACGGCAAAATGACTGCACTATGACTGATGGTAAGCACAGTACATTCCAAAAACAATGGCGACCACCGAGTGACACAATATCCATCACCGGTTGCCGCCGTCATGCCGGCCTGCGAAAAGCTTGATATGCACATGCTGATCCCGAAACGCGACCCGCAGAAGTGAATTACTATGATGGGCTTTTTGCCATATACATGGTGGTTGCGACTCGGTCAGGCTGTAAAACCGTACCACCCCGCTTTCGCCATTGCCTCGTTCGTTATTCAGCAGGGTGCACCACGTGCGGGTAAGGTTAGCTTGGATGTCTCAAGTCTTATGATGTAATTCGACACCCTTTACACCCAAAACCTACACCGAAAACTTCGGCTCATTCTCAAGGATTTACATAGGTATGTCGATTGACGCAGTACCGGAACATCCTAACTAGAGAGCCACCATCGCTTCTAATAATAATATAATAAAAATCAAATGTTCATCATTGGTGGCGCCGATGCGTTCTCGACGCCACTGAGGGTTGATCTAATTCTAATTTTAGTGGACTGTATTTGCGGGGATGCTAATTTTGATGGTAAACTATTGTGACCAGATGCGATGGAGACAGGACTAGGAAGGAAACTTGGCACATACCTTGTGGCGTTGCGATTTCCACGTGGCTAGCCGGCTAGGTGATGTTCTCGTTGCGCTTCACAGTTTCTCCGTCACGACACTGACGAACACTAAATTATTGTTTATGAAGTATCAGCACGCACTATATGCGGAGCGATGCGTTTTCTTAACTAACTCGTCCAGGGGCAAAATTAAACTGTTTCAGCCTGCGGCGCGGTAAGGACTATAATGATCGACGCGCTACGATGCTTGTAAGCATGTGGCACATACATACAGGAAGGGGTAATTAGGCGGGGTTGGATAGTGTCGCGATCTGATCACTATATTGCGCTAAATTTAAAGTATATAAAGCGGCGCAACCAATCATTAAAATTAAATTAAAATCATATCTTTATTAAAAGTATATAAATAAAACATGACTGACTTGTTGCATCTGTATATTTGTCAAATCTGTTGACACTTCCATTACGGGAAGTACCACAGTCACAGCTATTTCTGTCGCAAAAAGACATTACTCTGTTTTGTTCCCGTCGGAAGGGTCTTATTGCCAACACGGATTGACATAGGAAGAGTTCTAAGCCCTCAGAAGTAGCAAGTTGTTATAAATTACCTTTCCAGTGCAATCTTTTTAATTGTACATAGATCTATGCTCATGTTCTACTAACCATCTTACACCAATTGGAGAAGTTTCAAATATATTGTAGAAAAATAGTCAAACTCTGTAAAATATACAATCGGTAATTGAAACAAAGACAAAAATTGCTTAGGACAGCCAAAAGTGTAATAAGCATAGACAAAGTAATAACGCAGAAGAACAGCAAAGGATGAAACAAGTTGTACAAAGAAGACGTGACCAAAAATCCAATAAAGGACCTGACAAAGAAAAAACCAATGACTGTAACGAACCAAAAGACGTAACAAGGCAGAGGCCTACAAGCGGTAGAGAAAGCCTGGCGATTAAAAGAAACACTTTACATCAGGTGAAATCAGAGAGAGACAATATATAGATAGATTTTATATAAAATATATAAAGTAAAACATACCACTTGCAAATTTATAGCGTATGTCATTACTGCCATAAAACTTAAAATAACGAATTGTAAATATTGTAAAATGCATCAATATCGACAAACGGCTGTGATAATCGCATCTCTACAACCAATCGAGAGTTCATTGAATCGAGTAAGATAATTAATAAATTTGTTTGTAATCTCGCGGTTAAAAGCGTTTATTTCGGTTACATCAGATTGCTGAACTCGCAAACCGTTCAATTATGTTTTATCTTGTTGCATCTTAATGGTTATTTCGCTATTAAAGCTAATTTGGATTCGGTATATAGCTTCTGGTCCGGGGCTTTGGTCGCGATTTTTTTTAATTCTTCGGGAATAGACTGAGATTAAAAGCATTGACAGGTCTGTTGTACATTTACCATAAGCCCTGTGTGAAAGCCCCAGGGTTGTAAAATAAGTAATGACAAATTAAACACTGAATAATCTGGGATAATTAAATTCATAACAAATAACAATTTATAATACTATTAGCAATTATTGAATAAAAAATAATAAGCATTTCAAATTCGATCAGCCGATTCAGCAACACACTACTGAACACAACTATACCCGTATACTACACTCGATATCGAGGGACCGACGCTCCACATGAGAATGACCTACGGTCACATTTCGCCACGTCCTTCACAGGCCAGCTCCTTTGATATGGCAGGTCAGGTCGAGACACGCCGGGACATGTCAGATCCAGTGGCACTCCTGAAGTCGCTGTCCACTGAGGCGACCTCCCAGGGGAGAGGGTTTTGGAGGTGTCTTTGGACATCGCCAACGCCTTCAACAGCCTGCCGCATGGAGTTATACGGGAGGCGCTCCGATATTTCGGAGTGCCTCTGTACCTGCGGCGGCTGTTGGAGGCGTATCTCGAAGATAGGGAGGTCGCCAACGTGGATGGCGACGGACGTATGATCCGACGAGTCACCAGGAGAGGGGTTCCACAGGGGTCGGCATTGGGGCCGCTCCTGTGGAACCTGGGCTACGACTGGGTGCTCCGCGGTGCGCTCCCATACGGAGCGCGCCTCATCTGTTACGCGGATGACATCCTAGTCGTAGCCCGGGGGGGAGATTGGCGGGAATTGGTGCGCCTGGCCACGATGGCCACAACCCTCGTGGTCAGGCGCATAAGGAGGTTGGGCCTCAGGGTGGCCTTCGAGAAGACCGAGGCCCTACTCTTCCACGGGCCTCGACGAGGGCCACCACCTGGGGCCTATATTATGGTGGAGGGCGCCTGGATCAGGGTGCGGGCCTACGGGGCACCGGTGTGGGCTGACGCCCTCAGTGCCGACAACGTGCGCGCGCTGCGTAAGGCGCAGCGCACGGTGGCACTGAGGGCGGTCCGGGCATACCGCACGGTGTCCTCGGCGGCGGCTTTCACGCTCGCCGGCTCCCTACCCTGGGAGCTGGAGGCGGGTGTCCTCGCCGCTGTGTATCAGTACACGGCGGCGAGAAAGCGTAGTGGTGAGCCTCCGGCTCTCAGGGAAGTTGAGTTTAAGAGGCGGGAGATCCGGGAGGTGGCGGTCGAGAGGTGGATGCAGGACCTGGTGGACGCGCGCTATGGGCGTTATACAGTGGATGCCGTCCGCCCGGTCCTGCGGGAGTGGATGGGACGGGAGTGGGGCTCCCTGACATTCCGGATGGTGCAGGTACTCACCGGGCACGGTTGCTTCGGGTGGTACCTGCACCATATCGCACGCAGGGAGCCGACCGCCGCATGTCACGAGTGCGGCGCTGATGAGGACACCGCGCAGCACACTCTGTCCGAGTGTGCTGTGTGGGAGGGGCAGCGCCGCATTCTGGCTGCGGCGGTGGAGAATGTAGGGGGGAAGTTGTCGCTGCCGAGCGTGGTTTTGGCCATGCTCGACAGCGAACAGGCTTGGCGAGCGATGGCCTCCTTCTGCGAGGAGGTCATCTCGCAGAGGGAGGCGGAGGAGAGGGCCCGCGAGGTAGACCCTCTAAGTGGCCCTCTCCGCCAACGGAGGACCGGCAGGACGAGGCGGCGCTTTGCCCAACTCCTCCCGCCACCGTAGCCGGACCTGAGGGGATGGGCCGGTGGGCCCATATCCTCATTGAACAGGTTCGGCGGACGAGGGGGGGCAGCCGGTGTGTACCGGGTTGCCTCTCTATAGGTAGGAGCCCGGTGGTCACATTTCGCGGGCGGGCGGACCGTTGGGGCGGCTCTTCAAGGGGAGAAACATAGATCGATCCCTTGCCGCCCCAACAATACGGTCTGTCGGTACTCCGTGGGGTTTTAGTCTGTGCGAGTCAGACATAACCCACCCTATCCCACGGGGGAGGGGGTGGCGTACCCATAAGGGATTTCCCGACGTTAAAAAAAAAAAGATCCAGCGGCAACGCTTTCGCTGCTGGGCCAACGGCTGGGGCGGCACGATGAAATCTATAGAGATCTCGTGTCGCCCCAACTATAGCGGCAGACGTACACCATAGGGTTTTAGTCCGTGCGAGTCGGACATAACTCTCCTCCGAGAGGGTGGTGTACCCATAAGGGATTTCTCCACGTAAAAAAAAGAGATCCTGTCCACCAAGAACAATCAAATATGTTAGCCTACAACACTGAACATAGTTACCAGGAACCACCGTTTATGCCGTAGATGTGAATAGTTCAACTGTCTGAGCGAGAATGTTAGAACGAAATACATCAGTTCGAAACCATGGGCAACTACTTTTTTTTAAACTAACAAAACGGAATTCTGAATGAAAAACAAAACGATCTTTATTCAATTTGAGGAGGCATTTATGAACGTCAAAACTATCACCGGTTCAGACAAACAACCCAGTCATCGAGAAGAACCGGCAAGAAACTCGATGCGGTTTATCTTTTCTAGAATGAACCTAAATAACTGAGTAAAGACAATGTACCTTGTTCCTATAAAATTATCCAAAGCTTCTTTAAGAGAAGGGTCGAGAAATATGTATAAAAACAATAAATTATATGTACGAACTTACAGGGCCAGATATGCCCAATAGGAATTGTAATAAAATTCAAAATTGCAGATTATTCCAATGGGATATCGAGCTTGCAACCGATGTTCAACTTTTATTGGAATACTCTCGCGTCAAATACGAATAAGGAATGTTACATATGTTTTCTAAGATCTCGTCGTAGAGGTATAAAATTTCAAATCTGGATAAGACTTGTGAATTAATCGGCGTAGTCTGCTGAAGCGATGATGGCGTTGATAGCGTGCGAGACAAAATGTTAATGGATCGAGATTCGAATACTGGCAATTGAAACAAAGCTACCGGTGAAGCAAAATATTGCGATGATATTATAGTATGGTTGTGCGAACATCGTCAATATCAGATCTTTTCTCGCAATGCTCATATCGCTTACGTTCGTTGCACCAATCACAGGGGTTGGTTTTTTAACCAATCCATGCATGGCTTCCTGTGATTGCTGCAGTTTTGTTCGTGCAACATCTAACGGATACAATATTGTAGCTCGAGACCCCACAACGTCGTCGCATAACAAACGTTATTTACTTTACGAAATTACTATACAACGAACATTTTCGCGTAACAGACGTTCTTTAGAAACGGAAATTGTCAGTGTACCTCGGTCTATAATACCGTACTTGAGTAATACTGTGTTCAGTGGCCATATATGTTACCCAGCTACATTAGCGGCGCAAAACCGAAACAACAAGGTCGTGCATTATGCTGTTGATGAAGTGTTAGCGAACGTATTACTACACTACCCAAACGTGCGTAGACCCTGTGGTCTGTGCACAATGGTGGTAAGGTATTTTTCTAAGTCTACCACTCTTCAAGTTGGCATCTGTTCGTGTGTTCCGGCAGGTGCACTGGAGAGCTAGTTCCCTCAAGATTTGGCGTGTTTGTCATCTAAGCCACATCGTTATTTAATATCAAATGAGAAATCGGTAGTATACAAAATTTGTCTGCTTATGACCACACGATAGAAGTGAAAACATGTTGTTGATGGCCAATAAAGCCGACTAGACAAGATTCAGTTCGCCATCGATCTGAGCGCGCTTAATGTCGAGTGGAGCCGAGTAAGCCCTATCCAGTCTCACGTGACCCGAACGTGATGATTCACTTTCGTTCAATACATTCCCGCTCAAATATCTTTCCTACCTAATACAAAAATCGAAGTCCAATTAATATCAAGTGGTTACCGTTATCAATAAGATTGAAAATGGTTGTTACATATGTCTGAGATAGGACTTGATAGGAATCTTAATTCAGTGTCCAGAGTAACTTATCAATGATTGGATTTTTGTAAAATTGTCTTTCACAGTGCTACCAAATCCCAGCTAATCGTTCCCTTAATAACCTTTGCGTGTGCCGAGCATCAATAAGTCACCATGTTGCCCTGTCTGTCACTACGAGTTGGTAGAAATTTCTAGATTGTTCGAAATATTCCTGGTGTGATTCGTATTCATGGGAATATATATATACTTATATAATATATATTAATACGTGAAGCCTAAACTTTGTATCCCTTTTTAACGGAATTGGGCGAACGGATGAACGTGAAATTTGGCATAGTTAAAGTTTATATGGAGGAGAAGTGCAGAAAGCTATTTATTTGATATAAAATGCATTAGAAGTACATTAAATTAATTAAAATATGTGTTACTCACACTACTGCTTCAATTTTATATAACATATACACATATGTAAATAAAAAAGACATTTTGACATCTGTCAATAAAGGACTTCAAAAAAGGTTGCGATGGAGGTTGCTATGATCGACTGTATGTATTATTTTACTCTTACGTTCCAATTACCCTTTTTCATTCTACATTCAACAATGATATTATAAGATACAACTATTATTATAATATTTATCCCTTTAAAAAATCAATGAACTAGTATACCACTAGTATACCACTAGTATATATACTTATCTTAACAGTGTTTCAATCGTTTGATACGAATGCCATAGAGTTCTAAATAACTCTTTCCTTGTAAATTCTGAGTAGAAAAAGACAAAATACTAGCAGGACCGGTAAACGTTGTCCAGCATTGATAACAAAAAAAAAATTAACCGCAGCGCCACCCACTGTGATCAATTGTGAATCGAAACCATTTTTGAATCGAAACACAAAACAAGTCACCAAAATATGTTCAGGCGTTTAGGAGGAGTTCAGTTCACATACACGTATAGCATAATTGTATATATAAAGATTTCAATGTTGATATATTTGGCCTATATTAGAACTGAAGAATTTATAGGTAGGATTTTTAAAGTAGATAAATTTTATAAACATTTTTGCAAGCGTTTCCATGGAACATTATATCTGTGTTAAGCTATTAAGAACCACATTCGAAGGTCATAACTTCGAACAATTCTTCATAGTCTAGTGATTTCAAACGGTACCAATTCAAGCGACGGATCGGTAAAAAGTGTTTTACTGAGAAAATAAATGTTACCCGTAATATATGTTAAAAATAACTATGAAATATGTTTAAAAATGTGTTCTTTTTTTAATTTTTAAACCAATTATAATCTGGATTATTCCAAGGGTAACGTGAAGAGACATTTACACAGGCCGGCATGACAACGACGACCGACGGAAGAGGGCGTATTTCTCGGTGGTCGCCGTAGTTTTTGGATTGTACTGTGCTTACCATCAGGCACAATGGAGTCACTTTGCCATGCTACAATATATAACATCTATACTAATATTATAAAGAGGTAAAGTTTCTGAATTTGTGAGTTTATGACGTAAAGAGGTTAACCGTAGGAACAACTGGTCTGACTTGAAAAATTCTTTCAGTTTTGTATAGATAATTTATCGAGGAAGACTATAGGCTATATATTATCACGCTAAGACCAATAGGGGTGGAGCACCGATAAAGAATGTTTCAAAATTGGGGTATTTTTTGCTCTTGAGAGCTTCCGCTGCGTGTTAGAAAAAAAAGAAAGTACAAAGAAACTGTTCCACGCGGACGAAGTCGTGTGCAGAGGCTAGATATATATATTTTTAAATATTTTATTAATTAATCAAACATATGGTGGGCTACACAAGCTATATACAAAATATTACACGTACACAGGCAGCTATACTACGCGTAGCTGGTCTGGCACAAGCGTAACGTCACGAGTACGTCAAGGCCATCGGTGACGCGAACCCGTAAGTCTCCCCCTGCCAAAAATCGCTTAAGGCTCCTAAAGAAGTAACTAATGGAGTATTCAGTTCAAAATAGTTATGCGATTTAAGAGCTTTCTCGCCGTGCGTTGCATTAACTGTTTTTTTTAAATGTCATGGCATACTAACGAATAGGTGGGTCACCTGATGTTGAGTGATCACCACCGTCCATACACACTAACAACACCAGGGAAGTTGAAAGTGCTTTGCCAGCCTGTGTTTGGGGGAAAGGTAGGGAGGAGGGAGAGTAGAGGAGAGGGGAAGGGAAATGGTCCTCCGACGCTATCACTGACCCAACGAAACGCAACAATGCAAACACTGTTACTTCACGTCGGTTTTCTATGACAGGGTGGTAGTACCCCGGACGAGCCGACCCATTCATGCTGAAACCAGTAATAATTTCAGCGTGGCTCTACCACCTACAATGTTGATTATTGTTATTAATTTTAAGCATCACCAGTCTCTAACAGATGGCGCTTTAAATTTATTTGATAACAAAACACTGTAGGAACGACTGTTATAGATGGCGTTTTTTATTTTGAATAATTGAGCCACAGCAACGCGTGTGGCCGTTCAGCTAGTATTTTATATGTTAAATGTAATATGACCATGAACTATCATCTCTTAGAATACTGTAAACGACTAACCTAACACCTGGTATATGTGATAAGATATTTGTAACTGCTATCTGGCTAGCAATTATTCTAATGTTGAAAGCTTATTACACTTTTGGAAGTGAAACTTCGTATGATATTTGAATTTAATATATTTGATATTTAAGATATTTGAAAATCTGAGTAGCAACTCTTTTGTGTGACAAAAAATGGTGAGGGTAAATACTGTGTCGGGTAGAGTGTTGAGAACACCGGTTCTCGTCCGATCACCGGAGTTAAGCAACGTCATGCGCGGTTAGTACTTGGATGGGCGACCTCCTGGGCACACTGCGTGATGTTTGCTTTTTGTTGTATTTTCTAACTTAAAATATTACTTTGTAATACTAAAATTTCTATCGTGTGTCTTTACGACACAACCGTTTTTTTCACAAAATATTTCAATGTAGTGTTTTATTAATTCGTTACCATAATTATGTACCTACATTATTTAGCTAATCTGTTTATGTCTTTTTCAGATAAATAAAATGATGCAGGTACCTGGCGTTGTGCGCGTTTGACTTAAAAACTATAGGATGGATCTTGATAAAAAAAAGTTGTATTTTTGAGACACTTGGTCTGTATTTAAAAAAAATGACTACTGCTTCATCTATACTAATACTAATATACTAATAATTAATTATTGACTAATTCATTACATAGTATAAAACAAAGTCTCCTACACGTCTGCCTGTCTGTCTGTCCACGATAAACTCGAAAACTACTGAACGGATTTTCATGCAGGTTTCACCAGTGGATAAAGTGATTCATAAGGAAGGTTTTAGTATATAATTTGTCAAGGATTCTTTCATAATCCGGGCACGATAACGTCTGTCGGGACCGCTAGTAATATTATAAAATTTATGAGGTTGTAGGGGGTAATCTATCTGGATCTACTAAATCGATTTTAAAAATTATTTTACCAATAAAAGCCACGTTATTTGTGAGTGTCATAGGCTATATATTAACCCCGAATATGATAAGACTTTTTTGTGGTAGTCGGATTTGCAAAGTAAGTCGGAGAAAAAACGGTCGAACGAAAATGTTTCTTATGAACGCTGCTTTAGCGATGAGAGATATATGATTGAGTTCTAGAGAAAATTTTTGAGCTTGGTAATGTAAAAATGGTTACCGCCCAATGAAGTGGGCATGGATCAGCTAGTTTAATATACAGTTATTAAAATTTTAAGAAACTATGTGTATGTGTATTTATAAGTGCTACGCGTCTATCGACGTGTGTTTTCTTGTCTTGGATAAGTGGGGCCAGCGGTGTGGTGCCTGTGTTTTTTACCCTGTACATAAAATATATACATACATACATATATTTTTAAAATAATAAAACACGCAGACGAAGTCGTGGGTATCAGCTAGTCCTATCTAATCACCTACATGTTATAAAAAAAGTCCTCCGCCGCCTCCCTCAATCTGTCTATTCGTGATAAATTTAAAAACTACTCAGATTTTTGTGCGGAAATCATCAATAAATAGAGTGATTCATGAGGAAGGTTTAGGTATATAATTTGTTAAGATATTTTGTAAATTGGTTTAAATATAACGATAAATGTTGGAAGTATCGGAAAAAATCAAGCCGCCTGGGAGCTTTCGTTGCAAACGCTGCCTAATCCCATTGAGATATAACAAAACAATTGAGATATGCAGACAAAGTCGTGGGAATCAGCCAGTATTATATATGCGAATCTAAGTTTGTTTGTTACGCTTTCGCCTTAACTATAGAACTGAACTTCATGAAAATCTGTATACACGTTGCGTGAGATCAACTTTAATTATGGTTTTACGTAACTTTAGCTTGAGACACTGTTTTTAATACTTATATAGGTGGTAGAGGCACGCTGAAGTTATTACTGGTTTCAGCATGAATTGGTCGGCTCGCCCGGTGTAGTACCACCCTACCGGCAGAAAACCGACCTGAAGTAATATTGCTTGCATTGTTGCGTTTCGTTCGGTAAGTGAGAGCGCCGGAGGCCCTCTTCCCCTCTCCCTCTCCTCCTCACTCGTTCCTCCCTCCCCCGATCCAAACACAGGCTGGCAATGCATTTGCGACTCCCCTGTTCTGACAGCTGTTCGTTTGCCTCCTATGATATAAAAAGATATATATACTGGGCTTACAATAAAAATCACTTTTATTGATGAAGTTATGAAGTATTTCGTATTCCAAATACAGTAGGTCAAGGTCAAAACTTTATTTGAATGGACTAACTTCTGGAACTATCGGGCAAATTAAAAAAATATTTGTTGGTTTAACGTATTAGGGTATATTTATCGTAGAAGGTCCTAGACTATCTATTATCATGCTGTGGCCTTTAAGAGTGAAGCTATTGTCATAGAAAGTGTAAGACAGAGAGTACGCTGAGCGAGAACGAAGTAATACTGCCGGCAGTCTTGGGTTAGGTTAGCGAGGTCTCGTAGTAACATAAAGAAAAAAGAACTTTATTCAATTTAGGCTCTGAGGAAGCGCTTATGAACCTCAACGTCAAGAATAAGTGACAAGAAACTCGATCTGGTTAATCTATTCATAATAAATATTCTTACAAATATGACTGATTGAATTATTTATTGCACTTTTGATTTGTAGTGTATAAATGCTGATTGAAATAAAAATATTGTCAAAATTCATAAGTTAGATGGATAAATTGAAAATATTTATTAAAAAACTAATAAGGCATTGGGATTCTACTACGAATATCTTCGAAACGGTTTGAGTAATCGATTAACCACAAGATACCTTTTTTGTAGAGCGTTAAATTTCCTATAGAGATAATTGAAACTCATTTGACAATAATTATTTTTTAGTAAGTTACAAAATTCAAAACAAAATTTATTTTCCTTAAAATACTTCAATCTTTGACCTTGAATATCTTTTAAATGGTTCAATTCATGAAAAAAAGTATAAGAGACCATTTTTGTAGAGCGTTCAATTTCCTATAAATATTGACGATGCAACTAGTTTAATAATTAATTGGTGATAAGATATGACCATTATCATATGAGACTAAATTAAAAATGGAAAACTATGATGAGCATAATCTTCCCGTTAATATTAAGAGCTCAGATTTAGTAAGCACTTTCTAGAGGTAGCTAGAAACAAAGTTTTCGTGTGTCGGATCCAAAAAAAAAAAACTTAATTTTTTTGTCCCACCCTTATACATACATAATTACTTACATACATACATACATATATATATATATATATATATATATATATATATATATATAAAACAATGAAAAATATAGTAATAAAAATGTATACACACAGCAAACGTTTATTATAAATACAAACTGTAAAATCACGAATACTCTGCCTCCTTTTTTTCAAATAAATACTGGTGTAATTGAATTTTAAACTTATTGACAGTTTCTTAGATATATTCGGTATATTACATTCATTTCTGGTGGCTCGAGTGCACAGAGCCCGGCGTCATTTCCAGACGTCACCATCATTCACATATTGATCCACCCTATAATACAATTGCGATATTATACGTGAATGAAACCTTGTGGTATAATTAATTTTGACATAATAATAACAAACCACATCACAAAGCACAGTAAAATAAACAGAGCACCGTTGATAATAAGGAAGATATAAAAGAAACCGCATTATTACTGAAACTGAAAAATATTTCGGCAGCCCGAGAACATTCGGAATACATTATCTCCGGGTACAAGCCAACATGTGACCGTCAAAATTGATTTCAACCCCATCTATCCGCTGATTACTTGTACTACATGACAATACTTAATTTATTTCGCCAACTCGCTTCGTTAATATTAAAAACGAACGTTGACTAGAAATATGCTTATTTCTTACTGCAATGTATTCTAATAATGGAAATATATATAAGAGAGATGACCGTGATTTGAATACTAATGAAAAAACTGCACGCTAGACAGAGTTCAGTAAGTAATAATGAAGAAATAAAAGAATATAAATATAATCGTTCTTTACTGAAATCTTGTCAATGGAATGCAAGTACTTAATTGTCAAGGAATTTATTATAGTTGGTGGTGATTCCTTCGACCGGAAACCACCTATGATGCGAATCAAATGCGAGTTCAGCGAGAACTAGTAGCGAATGTTGTGATTACCCACCGGCTAGTGCGAGGTTCGACGCCGGTGGTAGGCGCCGACGGATTGCGATGGTAAAAATAGGTTATTGCAATAAAAGGAGCAGGCGATTCCTTTTGTGGCGCACGCACTTCGCATACGATGTGTGCGATCGAACTGGTCCGGCGACACAAGCGCCGAGAGCGATCGACAAACAAAGTGCTCCCACCTTCGCTGACACATTTTTTCCTAATTGACTATTTGGACGGCTGCAACAATGGTGATTACACATGACATGTTTAGAAGCAATTGTTTTGTAAACATAGTGTTAATTTTAATGTTAATTGACATTTATAGGTTAGGATAAATATAACTTAAAGTAACATTGTAATATTTTTACAAACTGTAGAAAAATAAAGAATTTTTAACATTTAAATACATTCTATCGAGGCTGTAAGTAGACACGATTTATTAAGATAACTGTACATACTTCAGTGCAGTTATATTTTATGTGGTTTTTAAGTAGTGGTAAAGACTATTGCTCGAATAAAAATCATTTGATTACCTGTTTTTCGTTAAAGATTGGACGTTTTACAAGCGTTTCATTTTTCAAATATCGAATTACTTTCAATTCATAATTAATTCAGATAAAATATGTACTTTCCATAAAACAACGAAACAAAGTTACAAGTGCCTGTGCCATGTCGTTTCTTCATGTCTCAATTTCGATCAATCCACGTCGTCGAGTATGACGTATTTTTTTAAACCAATGCATGTGCGGAATGCTTGAAAGTGTTTGGTTGGATAGCAATGCGGCTGAAACGAAGACTCATCATACAACAGGTTGCTTAACTTTATAATTGTTAAATGCTTAATATAATAAATACGTCGTAAACTTAATTATTATAATTATATTATAATTATAATTATTATAATTAATTATTATAATATTAATTATAGGTATAATTAAGATTGCACTTATATAGAGTCATTAAAAATGCATGTTATGTACTATTCTAGTGTAAATCTTGTTGGTGTTTCTAAATAAATAAATGCAAAAATGGTACAATACTAATTAAAGTATGTTTGTAATTAAAAAAATAGTACAAGTTAGTTAGTAGTTAGTTAGTAAGTTAGTCACGATAAACTCCGGAACTACTCAACCGAACTTCATGAAATTTGACATTTATGTACAATTAGGTTCAACTTGAGAGATAGGGTTTATTCATTTATGTTTCGATGCCTCAATTAATTACAAATTAAATAATTGTCGATGTTGATTATTGTTATAAATTATAACTTTCGTCAGTCTCGACCAGATGGCGCTTCAAATTAGTTTGTTGGCAGAAAACTGTAGTACCGACTGTTATATATATCTCATAGATGGCGCCACGTTTCAATTTTCAATTTCCTTTTTTAATAACTGAGCCATAGCAGCGCGTCTCCGGGTCAGCTATCAATTTTTAAATTCATTTATTTTTATTGTAGCACGGCAAAATGAATGCACTATGCCTGATGGTAAGCACAGTACAATCCAAAAACAATGGCGACCACCGAGTGACACACTATTCATCGCCGGTCGCCACGTCATGCCGGCCTGCAAAAAGCTGAATATGCACAGGCTGATCTCGAAACGCGACCCGCAGAAGCGAATCACTATTACGGGCTTTTTCGCCGTATACATTGATAGATTTATAGGTTTAAAAAGTAAACTCAATCTGATTTAACGAGATATAATTCAAAGAACATTTAGTGAGTACAATCCAATGACGCAGTAAAATATGGAAGGGTAAATACAAAATTGACATTGACAGTACTGACATTAATGACAGTACATTATTAGAGACCCAGTTCTATAATATTAGCAGATTATGCTACAAACGATCATTATTGGTGACCTACTTTATTTATTGTGTTTATATATATAGCTCTAATAATGCGACCCGGTCAGGCTGTGACTTGTACTTGTTATTTAAAAGATACTGAAATGAGAATGCATTCGAGCTCTTAGATTTAACGAGTGGAATTAGACAAACCCTCTAATTTAAAATCACAGTTGTTTTCGTCGGGTGCGCGAACCTGCGGATGTAATACAACTTTGATACATAAACACATCCGTCCCTACTCCGACGGGAAAGTAATTTTCTCAGAAGTATCTCAGGTATATACAAATTGGATATTGTACGTTCGTTGTGTGTTCTTAATTTCTGATGAAATTAATCGTACGGTTGAAATTTCCAAAGCATTACGTTACATAGTATAAAACAAAGTCATCTGCCGCGTCTGTCTGTCTGTCTGTTCGCGATAAGCTCAAAAACTACTGAACGGATTTTCATTCTGTTTTCATCAATAGATAGAGAGATTCACGAGGAGGGTTTAGGTATATTATTTGTTAAGTTTTTTCTCATTATCAGAGCAGGACAACGTCCGCCGGGCCCGCTAGTGTATACATACTATAAGAATGTAAACCTACTGTGTCTGTACTTTTTAGATTTTTGTGGAAAAAAAATGTTGTAGGTGTCTTGGAATAAGTAATAACATACATTTCAAACATATTTAATAATGTCTGTCTGTTTGTTTGAACACGCATCACTGCTAACGTAATGCGTTCACGATAAAACCTCACAAAGAAAATCATAAAATATATCGTCGAGTAACATTTAGTTTTCGTTTCATTAAAATCTATTCACTCTATCAAAAGTTTTTATAATTTAAATGACGACGCGATTCAGTACGAGGTAAATGTAGATAAGTAAATGGACTTAACACATTCACATGGTTTTATTAGTCATTGTTTTCCACGCGGACGGAACCGCGGGCACAGTTAGTTTTAAAATGTATATGGAGTTAGACTATTTGTGCCTGTATTTTTGTAGTAATACGGCATACTGAGCACTATTCCTTATGATAACCACAGTACCATGTGTAAGGTAGTTGTAACCTAGTCGGGACTTTGCTTGAACGCGCTTATCTCAGGAATTACGAGACCGATTTGAAAATGGCTCTACCACCTTCAAAAGTATTGAACAGTGCACGAAAATGAATCGTTACGCTCAGGTCGCGAGACGCTGAATCGTGTATACGTGTGCAATGGCGCAAGCGGAATGGTAGGTTTTTACAGCCTGACTGGGTCGCAACCATCATGTGTATGGCGACAAAGCCCGTCATAGTGATTCGCTTCTGCGGGTCGCGTTTCGGGATCAGCCTGTGCATATCCAGGCCGCATCTTTCGCAGGCCGGCATGACAGCGGCGACCGGCGATGGATACTGTGTCACTCGGTGGTCGCCATTGTTTTTGGATTGTACTGTATTTAGCATTACGCACAGTGCAGACATTTTGCCGTGCTACAATAAAAGAAAAATCTCAAGGTTTTACAAATTAACTGACAGTGAAACCGCGGGGCACAGTTAGTTAAAAAATATAGGATAAAATTTATCTGTTTCAAATGAAATTAAACTTTAATGAAATACGAGATCCATGCAACCAATTAAAAGTTAAATATATTAAACAGTACACACGCTGCGCCGGCCTAATGTAATTCTGTATATCGTGAACTTCGTTAAACCCCTGTCCGGCGTCAAAATTACGATCGGGTATATAAAATGGCTTGTAGAAGTTTGTAGTATTTACCGCGAAGGTAACTTTTGTGAGCCCGCATCGAAGCATTATGAGATGGACTCTCACAATGAGATTAATTAAATTATTTGGCCAGAGAAAGGATATTAATACAGTACTAGTATTTAGCTAGAACATTTTCTAAAAGTTGCTTGGTGAGCCAGTAATCTTACCTTGGTAATTGATCAGCAGTTCTAATATTCGATAGTTCCACAGTGTCTTTAAAGTGATTTAAATTGCAACTGTGATTCGTCGGTACGCTTCCGTCATCCATGAGTCGTTTTACGTCATATATTTTAATACTAGCTGTACCCGCAGCTCCGCACACGTTTTTTTTAAATTTTATTAAAGGAATATATAATTGTGAGACCATCTACAATTAAAGAAATGCTCTTTACAAACAATTATAAGTTCGACACGCACGCCACCTACAGTAACATGTAACGTATCCACTAGATATATTAATACTGAAATTGTGTGAAATGAGGCTTATCATCAGCAATATATTTGAAACCCCAAGTCACCATAACTGCCTCAGTGCTTACTTACACAATATAAGGAACTAATGAAACAATGACTTAAAGATGTTAATATGATAATATAATATGCCCATATTATCATATTAACTAACCAATTGACAGATTACCTATTAACGATGTCTATAATAATGCGGATTTTTGAAGAAAAAACTTCTTTAGGTGCATTAAGCGATATTTTGTTGGCAGGACATAAATTTATAATTTCGCGTCTTGACATGCTAGTAAACATGACCGGTCGTATTGCGCTAGCGCGGCTTGCGTCTAAACTGTGTACATTTATTTTCACTTACATTTGGATATTGTATTAGCGTTCTCTTAAAATTATAAAATGCCACATGAAACATAATAAAAATAAGTAAAACTCAACATCTAAAAAGCTATAACGTCAGCGTTTCACCGTAATCTCATCCGAATTCGAAGGTGGTGGAGCCACGCTGTAGCTATTACTAGTTTCAGCATGAATGGGTCGGCTCGTCCGGGGTAGTACCACCCTCTAACAGAACACCGACGTGAAGTAACAGCGCTGGCATTGTTGCGTTTCGTTCGGTCAGTGAGAGCACCGGAGGCCCACGTCCTTCCCTTTCCCTTCCCGTTTCCCTGCCCCTTTTTTTTTTTAACGTGGGGAAATCCCTTATGGATACGCCACCCTCCCGGGGGAGAGGGTGGGTTATGTCCGAGTCGCATGGACTAAAACCCCACGGTGTACCAACAGACCGTTTTGTGGGGGCGGCAAGGGATCGTTCGAGCTAATCAACCTTGTAGAGCCGCCCCCACGGTCCGCCCGGCGGAAGGTGACCGCCGGGCTCCTACCTATAGAGGGACAGACCAGGTACACACCGGCTGCCCCCCTCGTCCGCCGGACCCGGGCAATGAGGAGATGGGCCCCCCGGCCCATCCCCTCAGGTCCAGCTACGGTGGCAGGAGGAGTTGGGCGAAGCGCCTTCTCCTCCTGCCTATCCTCCTTTGGCGGAGACGGCCACTTTGAGGGTCTGCCTCGCGGGCCCTCTCCGCCTCCTCCTTCTGCGAGATGACCTCCTCGCAGAAGGAGGCCATCGCTCGCCAAGCCTGTTCGCTGTCGAGCATGGCCGAAACCACGCTCGGCAGCGATAAGTCCGTTCCCACGGCCGCCGCCAGGATGATTCCCTGCCCCTCCCCCATACACAGTTGGTGATACTTAACATCAGGTGACCCATATGTTCGTTTGCCTGCTTTTGACATTAAAAAATCTGATGTTACATGAAGATGCAGTCTAAGATGGTAAACACGCTAAGCTATCAAGGGAACCCTTCAATGCAGCTCCGGGAATACACCGACAGGTGCTTACAGTGATATAAGCTATAGGCTGATGATTTTTCATTTGATGCGAAAAGCGACTCTGTATTATAGATAGATTGTGATAATATTCTATTCCATAACTCGTATTTTCCGGTTGGGTAATTCATAAATCAGGTTATCGAATGTCGTACGTAATAAACTCGTATAGGGTCTAATAATGGTACGATAAATGAGCGATTCGTACAAGCCTAGTTCCGGTATGGACCCCACTCGTCGTATCCGGCCTTGGCGGAAACGGTCGAATCCACAAATAAACTACCGCTCATGTCCATCGATCGGTCTGTATTGGAAATATTTTAGTGAACTGTGATACAATATTCAGTATATATAAACAAAAGTCGAGGATATAAAGACTGCCGACAGAAGTGAAAACTCAGAACAATAGAATTGAAATTGACAGTGTAGTTCTATCGAGACTTAATTACTGTGATACAGTGTATGGTCCTTGTCTATTATCGCGTACTGATCGTTCCATCCACCGTGTGCAGAATGCTTGTGCTAGATTTTGCTTCGATGTCCCGCGCCGTGGGCATATTACACCATTTTTGAATGACGCAAATGTCTTAAAAATGGCGGCACGACGCGAGTTACATATGGCTACGTTACTTTTCGGGCTGATTAAAACCAAAAACCCAAAATATCTGTATGACAAGTTAGAGTGGAGACAAGATAAGCACAGGTATTTTTCATGTTCTCGCACCATGACTAATCCACTATCGATACCTCTCCATAGAACTACCGCTTTCAGAGGGTCATTTAAATATGCTGCCACTCGTTGTTGGAACAACATCCCACCACCATGTCGATCCAAAAAGAGTAAACTTAGCTTTAAACTCTCATATAAGAGTTATCTACTGCAATTTCATACTCAGTAATTAAAGTGACGTATAATGTATTCACGTAGTTTTATTTTAAGCCCTGTTTATTGGTGTGTATTTTTTAATTTTTTTTTAATCTTTTTCCGTATACATTTACATTTGTTATGTTTAATCCTAAATTTGTGGTTACAGCATTCATTTATTTCTCTATAGTATGACCAACTTTGACGTGTTACGTGTGTCTGTGTTATTTGTTTGTTCGTCTCAAATTTTGTACTAACTTTAACGTCCGTTTATCATCATATAGGCTCCCATCGAAAATCAGCGCTGCAGTACTACTTACTGTATTGCAGATTTTTGCTGAATGGGTTCGCCAATTGTTGGTCATCTATTTTTTCATTTTTAAAATGTTTTTTTTTTCTGTCTAATTAGTTTGTGTAATTTAATTTAATTGTATGGTTGTTCCAACAATAAAGTATTTCTTTCTTTCTTTCTATTTTCTCTTTTGAATTTTTAAATTAATTATAGTGTGAATAATCTAAATTTCATAATTGATTAAATTGAAATTATTATCATTAGTTTCTTTTTCATATCTATTTTCACTCCGAATAATAACTATATACTTTATATACAGTTAATTAATTCACCGAACATATGATGGGCAGCACAATCTCTATACAAAATATCAATATTAGATGTACATAGGCTTTTATATTACGCTATACACTAAACTATATACCTAGTCTTGCCATAAATACTGAAACAAAGAAAAAAACAATTCTATTGCAAACAACATTTATTACTTTTACAGTATGTTCGTTTAAAACATTAATATAAAACAATTTTTAAATATAAAAAGCTTATTCGAATTTGTCTCCATTGGCTGCAATACAGTCCTTTAAACGTTGAGGCCAGTTAACAATAGAAGCACGCACTCTAAAAATTCTTCACTACCAATCGTACGGATTGTTTTAGGGACTCTAAATTATCATAGCGTTTAGAGAAAGCCGTACTCTCCAAAACTGACCATAAATCATAATCCAGCGGATTAAGATCGGGACTGGACGACGGCCAGTCTTCAGTTCTGATGGAGTCCGAAACGTTCGTTTCTAACCAAGACTGTGTAGACGAAGCTTTATGACCCGAAGTCGAGTCTTGCCGGAAGGACCATTCTTGGTTATTGAACATGGTGTTGTTAAGGGGCTTCACTACATTCTCAAGAATAGTATCTTGATACACTTGTGCCGATGCTTTGATACCTTTCTCACAAAAGTATGGCTCAGTCACTCCTTCATAGCTAATACCCCACCAAACCATCACTGAAGTCGCTCTATATGGGCACTATGCCCACGTTGTACTCTGTCGACTAATTGGAAAGCTTCCTTAAAGCTTTGAGCTTTTTTCTGTCACAAACAGAGGAGGTCTCATTGTACCCATTAATATTTCGGTACACAAACATTTTACTAATATATTATAATAATAATATATTATAATATATTTATCACCCCACTCCATTTTAATATCGTAAAATATTGTACAATGTATTGGCGCCAAAATGAGAAAACACAATGAATAATCATATAAAAATGACAGATTCCAAATGTAATACTTTGTTTATTTTTAATTGTAATAGTGTTTATGGCCAGACTAAGTATACTAGCATATCGTGACGAGACATTATAAATTTATCTCCTGCCAAAAAAATACCGCTTAACGTGCCTAAAGAAGTTTCACTTTAAAAAAAATCAAGTGCGAGTTCACACGCGGTAGAAGTGGAATTTAACATTCCGAATATTTTTTAAGAGAATGAGATGAATACACTATGTCGTTGGTAAACAGAGCAAAAGGACAGTGCCAGTGCGATTGTTCGATTTTTTTTAATTACCTGAAGTAATATTTTAGCAAAGAAACAGAAATTGTTTGGTTCAGTATAAAAAAATGTTTACTACACATTTTTACAACATAGGTAGGTAAGTTACATCATATATTACTGTCATTATCGCTTATTTGTAAACTCTCTTAGTGTCAATTAGAGGCATATGATAGGAGTACAGTACAGTATCGTAGCACGCGCTGCTCGAGTGTGCTGCGTAGGAGGGACAACGCCGCATTCTGGCTGCGGCAGTTGGAAGAAATTTATCGCTGCCGAGCGTGGTTTCCGCCATGCTCGGCAGCGAACAGGCTTAGCGAGCAATGGCCTCCTTCTGCGAGGAGGTCGTCTCGCAGAATGAGGTGGCGGAGAGGGCCCACGAGGCAGACCCTCTAATTGCCGTCTCCGCCAACGCCTTGTCCAACTCTTATCGCCACCGTAGCCGGACCTTAGGGGATGGGCCGGGGAGCCAATCTTGTCATTGCACAGGTCCTCCGGAAGAGGGGAGGTAGCTGGTGTGTACCCAGTCTGCCTCTCTATAGGTCTATAAGCGGTCACCTTCCGCTGGGCGGACCGTTGCGGCGGCTCTACAAGGTTGAGTAGCGTAGTACGATCCTTTACCGCCCCAACAGTTACGGTCTGTCAGTACACCGTGGGGGCTTTAGTCCGTTCGAGTCGGACATAACCCATCCTCTCCCCCGGGAGGGTGGCGTATCCATAAGGGATTTCACCACGTTAAAAGAAAAGAATACAGTACAGTATGTGGGAAACATAGAACTGTGTAGTAGTTTAGTATTTGAAAACGTGAATACATCGTGGGTTGGCGTTGCCTGCAGTCACAGCAGGGCCACTTACAGGCTGATCATAATGATGAGATGATCAGACAATATTCAATGACATGTTTTAATACGATGAAATTAATTAGTTTGTTTTATCAAGGAAAAATGGTTATGTGATTTAAATATAAAAGTTCCATTCTTTTAGTGATTATTATTGAAAATAACACTTTCGGTCTTATTACAAAAAAAAAAATAACACGATTTTTTCTAAACAGACCCTAAAATTTTAAACCTAAACACATATTTAAAATATTTTATTACAAAACCGTGTCTAAGCGGTTTTTCGCTAACATATGGTTTAAGTTTTTTTATGTAAGCAACTCTGAATAGCATTCGTCCAATTCAATCTCATCATTTTTGGAACAATTTCAATTCACAAATAACATTTTTGTTCATATGTTCATGTTTAAATTAAATTATCATTATTGTGACATTTTAGTTAAAAGATAAATAATGTAATTGTTAAAATTAACGATTTATAAAATTAAATATATTACGTCAAAGTGTGTGAGGTGAAATAACAGCATAATTTCAAATTAATAAACTGTCAAATACATTGTCAAATGTCAATAGTGTCACACGTAGTAGTAGTTATGATTTACTTGTGAATCTCTTAAATTGTGTAATTTATTTATTTCATCCATGTTAATTATACCCTGGAAGTTCAATTATTGCAAAACGTTGTCGCTGGCCAATAGAAATACAATAAAACAAGAACTGTCAACTTAAACAAGTGTTAGAGAATATTTAAATTGAAATAATATATGCATCTGTAATAAAACTCTTTTGTGATCACTTTTTTAAGCAGGAGTTCAATGCGTATTTAACTTTTTTGTAATAACACAGCAGATGTTTATTATAATGCTTAATATATAATGCTTTACATAAAACATTGCAATAACGTATCGTTTTGTGCCGATTTTTATTTAAATCACCCCTACATTATCGTTCTTGATTGGTCAAAAACGAAGAAACATTATTTTTTTCTTGCGGATAATATAGATATGATGAATTCAAATATGTTTAATTTGAGATATGATTCGTTCTTCATACAAAGATTCATCCTCTGTTTCTCACTCTTAAAATTTTATTTTCACGACAAAATATAGACTATATATAGCCCATCCATTCTATATGCCCTTCCCTAAGTTTCAATCTTCATCAAAATTCATCAAAATTGGTGCAGCGGTTTAGGAATTAAAAATTAACAGACAAATAGATTCAGATTCGCATTTATAATATTAGTTTTTTTAAATAATGTAGTCCCAAACAACAATATACACAATAAGTAGCCAGTAATTCAATTTTAACCACAAATATGAGCATATATAGGTAGGTATGTGAAAATTGACAAACTTTGTTACTTTAACTTAGTAACGCTATGATAACTTGAGTGTCTTGCTTATTAAGCACAATGTTCACGAAATCTTACGCTAACTAACGCGACAACCTTAACTTAATTAACCGCCGGCGAATTAAGTTAAGTGCTTCTAACAAGTAATGTTACGTAGACGGGATTAAGTTTCCCGAAATTATTAACGGCAGAGTATATCGATATTGTTGTGTATTTTTGACTGGAATACGATGCGAATTTCAGTAGTTTAATTGTGGGTAGGTATGTTATTGGGTGGTAAGGCATAATTATAAGGATTGCGTTCGACTATATACTGTATCATAGCATAGTGGGTTTTCTGATAGAACTATAAGTGCCTAATTCTGTATGTGGTAGAGCCACGCTGAAGCTATTTACTGGTTTCAGCATGAATGGGATGGCTCGCCCGCGGTACTACCACCCGGATCACAGAAAACTAACGTGAAGTTAATAGTGCTTGCATTATTGCTTTTCGTTCGGTCAATGCGAGCGCCGGAGACCGACCTCTCCTCTCTTCCCTTCCCCACTCCCCCTTCCCCCCTAACACAGGCTGGCAACGCTTGCAACTCCCCTGGTGTTGCTAGTGTCTATGGACGGCGGTGATCATTTAACATCAGGTAACCCGCCTGTTCGTTTGCTTCCTATGATATAAAAAAAACAGTGTAACTCTTTACAATGTCACTATTTTTTGCCCGCGGGTTTGCACGCTTTAATGTAGAATGGATCTATCTCTCAATTACCTATCGTTCACTGCCGTTGTTGTATCGGAAAGATCGGAGAAGATATTTCGCGGCCGTCTTTTATATTTCCAGGATTCTGATGCGAAATACATGTATGGGTTACTGAGTTACTCATGCGTTACTCGGTCTGACGTTGACTCTGTTGGTAACCTAAATAAATAAACTCTATACAAGTTTTTGTATGGCGGTAAATATTTGAAAAATCTTACGGAAATCTGTCAAATTTGGTTAAAAAAAATTCATACAAAAGAGCGAATGAATTGGTAACACATAAGGCCATGGGAAGATCTTTAAAAATATTTTTAGATATTAAATTGATAGATTGGCGTTTAATTACTATTTTATTTCATTAGATATTTGTGCTCTCGGCGCCATTGAATGTCTATACTATATGAGTGGACTGTATTTGCGGGGATACGAATTTTATGCTAAACTATATTGTAATCAGCTATATGACAATGGTGACAATATAGGGATGGAAACTGGCATATACCTCGTGGCGTTGCAGTTTAACGTAGCTAGCTGACTAGGTGCTTGTTCTCGACGCACTGCACAAGTTGTTCTCCGTCACCACACTGACGGACGCTAAAACCTAGATTGAAAGAGTCACACAACGATATTTGACTATAAAGGTATGTCGGCACGCACTATATGGAGCGATACGATTATTGAACCCACTCGACCAAGCGAAAGAATCAACTATTTGAGCACGCGGCGCGGAGCGTGTTAATCGTCGCGTGACGTGATGATGAGTGTATGCATCTGCCAGAAGGGAAAGGGTAATGAGCGGGATTTTTTTTAATGTCATAGGAGGCAAACGGACAGGTGGGTCACCTGACACCAGGGGAGTCGCAAGTGCATTGCCAGCCTGTGTTGGAGAGGAAGGGAAGCGGAAGGGGAGAGGAGGAAGGGGAAAGAGGGGGTGGAAAGAATCACGAACTAATCACAATATTGCGGTAAATTTCAACTACATTAAAGCGGGGCAACCAGCGCCGTGTGTTATATTTTCTTTGTTGTATATCCAATCGAAGTCAGGACGAGTAACTTTGTATATACATTATAATATTACAGTAAAAATGAAAATATTATATTTACAATCATTCCTACTTAGTAAACCTAAATTATTATGAATAATGTAAATAATAATATTAAACAGCGGCCCAAATCTACCTTCAAACATTGTTAACGGTGGCGCGCCCGGGATGTTCCCAGGTGATTCCCGGAATGAACCCGACACGTGCAAATAATTACCGAGTTCAACCCCGGGGAGATATTGCGAAGAAATATTATGCATTATAAATTACCTTAACTATCATAGTGCGACCGGTAAATAATGGATTCGGGTACAATTTCGACACACCACGTCAATGAACACGATTTAATTAAAACATTAAATATTATTGTGGACGTTACTTTACACTTCCGTCTGTTTATATATATATCTATACATATAATAAGAATCTAAATCTAATGTGTCTGTACTTTTTAGATTTTTGTGAAAAAAATTGTAGGTGTCTTGGAATAAGTAATAAAATATATTTTAATCATTTTTTAATATGTCTGTTTGTTTACGATAAAATCTCACCAAGAGAACCATAAAGCATATCCTTGAGAGTAACCTTTAGACTTGGTTTCATTAAAACAGGTTCATTCTATCAAATGTTATTGTAATTTTAATAACGACGCGACTTAAGTACGAGAGATAAGTAGATAAGTAAATGGACTTAATATATTTAGATGATTTTATTAATTACAATTTTCTTACATTACGTTCCATGCGGACGGAGTCACGGGCACAGCAAGGTATTAACTAAAACGATAAAAACAATTAAAAACGCTTTTTTCGTTGATTTTTTTTTTCTTTTTCGAACTGAGTACGCTATTGACCAAGCAAGGTCTTAATAGCTTCACGGGACTACGCGTCCTTCGCTGACAGTTGAACCTGACGGTGGTTAACAATGTTGGTATAACTTAAATATGATACAGATTAATGTATGACGACATTAGATTTGATGGATTTCTGCAAAAGTAACGCTTTCTGCAATCAAGTTAATTAAAACAAACTAGTTTTTGCGCGCAGCTTTAATTGCGTTAACATTAATAAACAAAAAGGGGTGTCGAATAACATCAAAAGGCTTGAAGCACCATTTTTTTTTGTTAGTGGAGAAATCGTACATTGGATACACCACCTACTGCCGGGGGACAGTGAGAGGGTTATGCCAGACTCCTACTGGCTAAAACTCCACTGCCGCCTAGCGCGTGTGTGTGGACCAGGGAACCGGGGTGACGGAAGCAAACTCCGACGCCCTGGTCACAAGGCTTGAGGCACCCAAGCCAACCTCATCTGCACGTGGTGCACCCTGCTGAATAACGAACGAGACAATGGCGAAAGCGGGGTGGTAGGGTTTTATAGCCTGACTGGGTCGCAACCACCATGTATACGGCGAAAAAGCCCGTCATAGTGATTCGTTCCTGTGAGTCGCGTTTCGGGATCAGCCTGTGCATATCCAGCTTTTCGCAGGCCGACATGACAGCGACGACCAGCGATGAATAGTGTGGCACTCGGTGGTCGCCATTGTTTTAGGATTGTACTGTGCTTATCATCAGGCATAATGCAGTAATATTGCCGTGCTACTATAAAAATAAAAAAGTGCATCCATACTAAATGAAGGCACCTGTGTCGTATTTTGTATTCCTGGCCACGTGTATGCAAAATTTCATCACGATCGGTTTAGTAATTACGGCTTGAAAGCGTATATATACAAACAGAACAAACTGACATTCGTATTTTTAATATAAATATCATTTTTTAATATTAGGTCTTTACCTATGAAATTGCCGTTTTGTATGAAAAAATTTAAACGATTTTTTTTCATGTATTTTTTATTTGTATTAATCGAAGTAACCACCCATGCCATCAATGCATCTTTGCCAACACAGTGGTAGTTTATTGATGGCCTTCTTAAAGACATCAACTGAACGGGAGGCAACAAATTCTTCAAAGGCATTTTGTACTGCCTCTCGGGTATTGAATTTTTTTCCCGCCAAGGAGTTATCCAAATTCTGGAAAAAGTAGTAGTCTGTAGGCGTAGGTCTGTACTTATTGTCTGTTGAGTAGGGCGGATGACGGAGAACTTCCAACCCCAGTTCTTGGAACTTGGAGACCGTCTGCTGTGCAGTATGAGGTCGCGCGTTGTCGTGCAGGAGCAGCGGAGACGAGCGATTGTCCAATGCTGGTTGGAGGTGCATCTGCAATAATGCTCACCCCATTTGGTAAGAAGCTGTGATGAATCACACCGGCGCTAGACCACTAAACAGTAACCATCACTTTTCTAGGGGTAAGTTTTCGTTTAGGGCATTGTTTATCCATCCGGGTACACAGGGCATCCAACCAACTTGCTGAGCGCTTGCGGTTATCAAACAGAATCCATTTTTCATCGCAGGTAACGATGCGGTTCAAAATTTCTCTATTCCACGGCCGGTTGTAATGTGACATGTAATAGATGGAGGCAAAAATTTGAATTGAAGCGATGGAAAAAAGTTTCACTTAAAAAATGTTTTATTTTGTAATTAGTCATGAATCTGAGAGAAAAGCTCTGAAAAATAATACTGTTATATAGATTACGTCAAACTTAATTCTAACACTCAACTCTCAAATAATACCTCGTTTATTTTTTCTATTGTAGCTCGGCAAAATGACAATCCAAAAACAATGGCGACCACCAAGAGACATACTATTCATCGCCGGTCATCGCTGTCATGCTGGCCTACGTACGTATCTCTTCACGTTGCGCTTGAAGGACCCCATGTCATAGGAAGGAGGACACGCACTGGCCGGGAGATTGTTCCACAGCTTCACGACACGGCAAACATAAGACGTTGCGAACTTCTTAGGTCGTGCCCAGATATGATTTACCGTAAAACTGTGGCTCCGAAGACCATCGTGGGTGGTGCGGTTATGAAAAGAAGCGGAAGGGATCAAATTGAATAACTCTTCAGAACACTCGCCATGATACAGACGGTAGAACACGTTCGTTATGATTGCGTCACAGAATATGTCAATTATCATCGAAGTTGATGTCCGTGGTGTGCGAGTAATGTACCCAAAGGGCCTTTAAAATGACGCTATTATCTAATAGATTATGTAAAAGCTAATTAGGTGCCGAGATTCCGTATTAAGCAAATATATATTTGAGTCTATATTTTGTTAATTTACGAGTTGTGATTTGACCCGATGGTGTCGTTGCTTCATTTTAGCCGTTCCGTTGGTTCAATTCTATAAGAATTGTGTATAGAAATAAATATTTGGATCTTATATAGTAGTAGTGTCCTTGGATGACTGTGATGGAATATAACACGAGAAAACAGCCATTCGAGAAATGTTTACTTAGTTACGGCAGCAAGTGGTTAATTTCTAAATAGGGTAACAAAATATGTGGTGACAAATGTTCGAAGGTAGAAAAAGCGGAAATCGTGAGTGATTTCGTAATTCTCATGCAACAAAACTCACATTCTAAGAGAATATTAAATGATTTTAATCCTCTTTGAAACAAGGAAAGTTTTCTATTACCCTAGTATGTTTATATTTGCTTAATTTATTCATAAGCTACATGTTCGTTACTTATGATTATTTTATTGGTATAATCTATACGCTTAGACTATTGGTGTGTAATTGATCATTGACCATATTTAGTGAAATATATTTTTTTTAATGAAGAAAATAATATATCACCAATTTTAGATTTGTAAGAATTCTTAGGTGAAGAATTCTCTCTTCGTAGGTGAAAATGCTTTCAAATGCACGTTTTTTTTATATCATAGGCGGCAAATGGACGTGTGGGTCACCTGATGTTAATAAATCACCACCGTCCATAGACACTTGCAACACCAGGGGAGTCGTTAGTGCGTTATCAACCTGTCTTGGGGGAGAGGGGGAGTAAGGGAAGGGGGAAGGGGAGGTGGGCCTCCGGCGCTCTCACTGACCGAACGAAATGCAACAATGCAAGCACTGTTAATTCACGTCGGTTTTCTGTGGGTCGGGTGGTAGTACCCCGGTCGAGCCAACCCATTCATGCTGAAAGCATTAATAGCTTCAGCGTAGCTCTACCTCCTACTTATTTTAGTCCCGATTCACACTGCGATGCCGGTCCCGGTTTGATCTCGCTCCGGTCTTGGTCCATTGATTGTGATTTGGTAATTAATGAGTTCTAACAAAAAAAAAAATACAATATCTAATGACTTTATAATACCAGTGTAATGATTTCTATTTTTGTAATTAATATTAATGATTTAATATGGCCTTTATAATATTTTTATAAACTAAAATGATATTCAATTGATTTAAACATCTACTTCGGGTACCACAACAACACATCCGATACGCAACCGGAACATTAAACACAAGCGCCATCTTATTAGAGAGTTCGGTCTATAAAAGGTAAGACGTCGTTAATCGGCCACTCATTGCTATGCCTAAGTTATTGTAAGGCGAAGCTCTGCTCGGATAAATAGTCACAGTGATTAAAGAGTACTAATTTGACCGGTTATACTTTTGTTCGTTACACCAGTATTAAATAATATTAGTTAACACACGCGACTACATATGCGGCGTTTATTATTGGAGTACATATACAGAGGAAGAATATATTGTTATATCTAGCGCTAACAAGTAAAGTGCTGACGCAGAGTACGTGGACGACGCGTGCGCATCGCCACTTAGAAACAGCCAAGTGGGGGAAAGTGCTGACTTCAACCACGAGGCACCAGGAACGTGGTTACGTGACCGCGCACCGGCACTTCGAAATACACATCGATCGGGTCATTACGTTAAGATTTTCTATTAAGTAATTATATGTAATTCTTTCTTTTAATAATTTATATTTTATAATTCGGTTTTTTTGAGTCCTCCGGTTGCAGCTTCCGTAATTGTTAAAGCAAAACATAGCTTGATACACTTCTCCACGAAAAGAAAACACATCACAGAAAGCGTTTTTCTTATAAAAATAGTCGTTTCTTTAAACTTGGTGAAGATATTGTGATAATTGTGTTTACTCGACTGGGGCGAAGCCAAAAGGAAGGGTTATGATTTTAGCCGTCTATTTTAGCTAAGTAACAAATGTCTAGGAAGTAATATAAAAAAATATAGAAATCTATCCAATAGTTTTTGAGTGATTCGCGTACAATAGTGTCTATAGATTAGGTCCGAAAATAGGAGAGTAAATAAAATTTAAAAACAACGATACTGTTTGCAATCAATTCGAAATATTTGCGGAACCATGTTTCAAAGTAATCCTCCATTCGCAATGCATAGACAATGCAGAGTGTACGGAAAATGGAATAGATATTTTTAGAACGGAAACGTATAATTCTTTCATATATGCAGAATTCTATTTACAGTATGAATGGATGTTTTTAATATTGTCATTTACTAGCTTTCGCTGGCGGTTTTGCTCGGGTAAACGCAGGTTTTCTCTATCCCTCGGAGAACAGTATATTCTTTACTGGAAAATGTCCTTTCCTGTACCTCTGGCAGCGTTTATTTAAAATTTCATAGGTTTGAATAGTTAAATATGAAAGTGTACATATTCAAATTCACCTTTTTTAAATTTTTTATAGGGCTTGCACTCTGTCTGAGGACAGCTGTCAGAGACCAGTAGGAGAGGAGCTGCGGTGGTAGGGCGTGATTTGTCGCTGCCGAGCGTGGTTTCGGCGATGCTCGACAGCGACTAGGCTTGGCGAGCGATGGCCTCCTTCTGCGAGGAGGTCATCTCGCAGAAGGAGGCGGCGGAGATGGCCCGCGAAGTAGACCTCTCTAAGTGGCCCTCTCCACCAATAGAAGACCGGCGGGAGGAGCCGGCGCTTTGCCCGACTCCTCCCGCCACCGTAATCCGACACGAGACGATGGGCCGGGGGCCCATCTCATTACACAGGTCCGGTGGACGCGGGGAGGTAGCTGATGTGTAGCTAGTCTGCCTCTCTATAGGTAGCAGCCCGGCGGTGACCTTCCGCCGGGCGGACCGTTGGGGCGACTCTACAAGGTTGATTAGCATTGTACGATCCCTTGCCGCCCCAACCATCACGGTCTGTCGGTACACCGTGGGGTTTTAGTCCATGCGAGTCTGGCATAATCCACCCTCACTCCCGGGTGGGTGGCGTATCCATAAGGGATTTCCCCACGTTAATAAAAAAAGGGTTTATCGATTGGCCACAATCTCGCCTAATGTTAAATGACGATCTTGTCTAAGATGGTAAACACGCTAAACCTGGAGGGGGCTGACTCTCAGGTGCTTGGCGATAGATTCTCAACTCGAAGGTGGTTGCTAGCCAGGAGGACTTAGAATAAGCCCTACCATCATGCCACGGTTTCATCATAATGTTTTCCTTCAGCGAAAGACTCGGTTGCTAAGATTCAAACCTACGTCCACCGAAACAGTGTCCGAACACGCTATCCATCATCGTTTAGCTGTGTACAGTTCACGACATATTACACAACGACGATGATGTCCGGAATTGACTTCTCTCGCAGTCCGGTTGTTAAGACCTTGCTAGGTCAATAGCGTAACCAGTTCGAGAGAAAAAAAAGAACTGATTCCTCTCTGTGCATCTGGCATCTGGCATACGGCACTAGGGTCACTCGCCCGACGCTGGCGGTGCTGCGCCAATTAGACCACTTAATAGCCACACGCACTGCGTTAGGGCTCGGCTAAACCTACTAGACAGGGCGGAGCGGGAGCGGGATGAGTTCCTTGCGCTTGTTCTTTATTTCAAAAACTACTTACAGTTATTCTTACAGTTATTACAGGTAACAACTTATACATTTTAAACTATATCTAAGAAATACGTTGGAAATAAGAATTACAAGCATTGGTACAATTATACTATTGTAACAATCGAACTATATTATAAAATCTATGAACTATTTAAGACAAAACAGTATATCACTACACACGATTAATATACACTACTATCTAACACAGATCACTTTAAATTGTCGCGAACACTATTCGACAATGGTTGAATGGTCTTGACTGTATTATGCGTAACCTTAAACTTACTATATTCATAGCGACCAATGAGATTGTGACAAGGGTTGTAATAGTTGCATAGTAAAGATAAATAAATGGACATTTTCAAACGATTACTTAAAATATGTTCACAGTTTACGACAAAAACATGTAAAAACGTTCTCAAAGTGTGTTGTGAACAGTGTGCTGTTGCCAACTTTCGTAATATATTTTGCGCGCAACCGTTCTGCGAGTTACGATCCTTGCACGAAATAAATGCATCGGCTATTTTGTGTTAAACGGGAGCGTCGTGTAATGCATCGAAATACTTTTTGAAGTGAAACTTCTTTATAGTCGTGATTTCAAACCGGATGCAACGGAAAAAAATGACAGGTAAGAGACACAAATACAAAAATGAAGCCGGCAAAGAATGAGACAGAAATATACATACTATTTTATATTATCGGTCTCTCCTCTTTGTGCCATGCTTCGTAGCATCCACTCCCGTCTTCTAAGCATAGTCGCCTGTAATTAGTGAGCCAGAGCGAGAGAGCAAATGTCGGTGTGTGTGTATATTGCACACTGTTTAATGCTTGCTTGTATTTAACGTGTGTAAGTATATGTGAAAAGTACGCAAGCTAATAATACTGTACACTGTATGCGGCTGCGTATTACAGATTTTTAGTAAGAAATCAGCGTGGTGTTATTATTTAACAGTGTTTGTGAGTTTTTTTTTATATCTTGTTGTGCAAAATAATAAATTCATTTTTAAACAAATAAACTTTGTAATTATTCTACCCTTGTTATATATATTCATCTCATTCTTTTGTCGATTTACTGAAGTTTTACTTCTATCGTGTGTGAATCGCACGTACATCTTTTTTTATATAGGGACCAAACGAACAAGCGGGTCACCTGATGGTAAGTGATCACCGCCGCCGATAGACACTAGTAACACCAGAGGAGTCGCAACTGCGTTGCTGGACTTTTTAAAGAAGTGTACGCTCGTTTCTTGAAGGTTTGTAACTCGTTTGGAAACACCGCCGCTGGGAGTTGATTCCACAGGGTCGAAGTACAAGGTAGAAATGACCTTGAGAACTTCACCATAGAAGACCTCCATCCAGGTGGCGTGGAAGAAATTTCAGGCGGGTTGTACGATAGCTGAATGCAACTGCAGGTATATCAGTCCAAACAATTCCTCTGAACACTCACCTTGGCAGATGCGATACGGGACACAAAGAGACGCGATGACCCAACGCAGTGCCAATTAGTCCAGCCGATCGGATATTACCTCATCGCCGATGATTCGAGCCGCTCTACGCTGGATGCGGTTAAACGGAAGCTTGTTGAAGTAAAAATTTAATTTAGGGGTATGACATTGTGCGCCTACGACCAAGTGTTGGATACAATTCGGTCTTTTTACAAAATTATTACAGTTTTAAGATGATGATGTACGTAGAAAGAGCTAGTAAAATACAACGATTTACAGATAATTTTGTAGACGAATTAGTTATTCAGTCTGTACCCTCTCTTATTACGACGTGCTAATTTAAAGGACGCTGACATAATGTATGTTACACAATGCGTATAATCAGCCAGTCAGTCAGTAAAACCAATAAACACTCTGAAGGCACTGGGACTATTTATCCGGGCAGAGCTTCGCCTTACATCAACTTCCACATAGGAGTGCGTGCAGATCAGCGTCATCTTGCCCTTTATATGCTGAACTCCCACCAATGTAGTCTCACACCGGGGTGAATAATGAATAGCCGATAACTTCAACAAATAGCGTTCAAGGTCAGTAGTAGTAGTAGTAGCATTAGTAATACCCCCGATAAAGTCAATAGCGCGGTATCGCAGGTCAATAGTGGTTCCCCAGGTGGCGTTGTAGTCTCGCCTCTCGGGTGTGTCATAGCGGTACCGGACGTAGTCAATAACAATTCATAACTAGCGGGCCCGACAGAAAATATTATATAATTATATATATATAAATATAATAATATAAAATAATAAAGTATGGACAAAAAGTCTTATTAAAATAATATTAATAATTCTTATTTATGTCTCTCTAATATGGTGGCGTTAGTATCAATGTGTATCTCTAATATGTTGGCGCTAGTGTCGATGTATATTTATAATATGGTGGCGCTAATATCAATGTTCCGGTCGTGTTGTAGTCTCGTCTCTTGAATGTGATGCAGCGGCATCGGAGGTGGGTGGTAACAATATGCTAAAACTAGAAATAAATTCTCATTTGAGTTTTTTTCGAACAGAGAAATTCTTACCACGTCTGTCCTTCATTTGTATAGTAAGGTTTTAGAATTTTGATTTAAGGCTGTATTTATAATTGACTTTAACTAGAAACTGACGCTGAATGTGGTATTGAAAAAAGATGAAAATAATGTTTTGTTTCTTTTATTACACTTTACTTTTATATATATTTAGCGTTAGACCATAATCGTAACGGTTCTTTTTATATCATAGGAGGCAAACGAACAGATAGGTCACTTGATGTTGAATTATCACCACCGTTCAGACACTTGCAACACCAGGAGAGTTGCATGTGCGTTCCCAGCCTGTGTTTGGAGGAGGGGGACGGAGGAGGGTATCGGTGCTTCCACTGACCGAACGAAACGCAACAATGCAATTTTTCCACTGTTGACCACTGAACACTTTATATTAAAAACACAAATGTAGTAAAAGGTCAAATAAAAGGAAAGTAAGTAAATACATGATGCACAAATAGCCTTCTAATGGGATTAAATAACACTGCAGTATTAAATGTCGAGTTAAGACGCTAAGCTAAATGGTAACTTAAGCGTGGAACCGTTTTAATTTATAGCCAACTGTACAAGGAAGTTTGTGGTATTCCGTCAATTGTGCGAATAGCGAACAATGGTTGTATGCTTGGTCGGTAATAGGATGTGCGCATACGTACAGTCGGCTAAAAAATACGGGAAATTTTATTTTTAAATTTATTTGTCAAATAACGAAACATTTAATAAAAATTTGTTAAAAAAATTACATAGCTGTGCCCGCGACTCCGTCCGTATGGAACCTAATGTAAATTAAAAGTGTCTAATAAAATTATCTGTATGTATAAGTCCATTTACTTATCTACATTTCTCTCGTATTTAAGTCGCGTCGACATTAAAATTACAATGACTTTTGATAGAGTGAACCGATTTTAATGAAACCGAGCCTAAGGGTTCTTGAGGATATGCTTTATGATTCTTGTGAGGTTTTATTGTGAACGCAGTACTTTAGCAGTGATGCGTGTTCAAACAAACAAACAGACAGACAAATGATTGACATGTGTTTTATTACTTATTCCATGACAACTGCAGATTTTTTTTAGTTATACTTCTTTTGGCGCGTTAGGGAAAAATGATGAGAGTAAACTTTTACGATGCGCGCGCATACCGTCACTAAAAACCGCCACCCTGAAGTTAGCTATAGTCAACATTTTGTTTCTTTGTATTCGTTGTTTGTATTTCTTTGTATTAAAACTTTCAATGTATTAAATACCTTTTTTCTATTGTTAGTTTCGTTTTTTTTACAAACGCAGAAATAAGGCGAAAAATCTTTTCAAATTTTTTACCTTGTTACGCCAAAGAAGTATAACTTCTATCGCGTGTATATAAAAAAGTACACACAGACTTTTTTTCATTAAAATCTAAACTATATAGACATGTTAGATTTACATTGTTATTATAATCTATGGAAGATTATTAATAATTAAATAGCCATAGGCTCCTGTTTTAACCTTTTCTTCACTAGTTATTGGTGGGTTCTTGGAATGTCATGTAGTAGATTTTGTATTTTATTCTGTTACACAATACGTATAATCAGCCAGTCGGTCAGGAACACCAATAAACACTCTGAAGATACTGTAACTATTTATCCGGGCAGAGCTTCGCCTTACAGTAACTTCCACATAGGAGTGCGTGCAGATCAGGGACATCTTGCCCTTTATATGCCGAACTCCCACCTATGTAGTCTCACACCGGGGTGAATAATGAATAGCCGATAACTTCAACAAATAGCGTTCAAGGTCAGTAGTAGTAGTAGTAGCATTAGTAATACCCCCGATAAAGTCAATAGCGCGGTATCACAGGTCAATAGTGGTTCCCCGGGTGGCGTTGTAGTCTCGCCTCTCGGGTGTGTCATAGCGGTACCGGACGTAGTCAATAACAATTCATAACTAGCGGGCCCGACAGACGTTGTGTCGCCCTGATTATAAACAAATCCATGACAAATTATATACTAAAACCTCCCCCATGAATCACTTTATCTACTGGTGAATAGTTTTTGAGCTTATCGCGACAGACAGACAGACTTTGTTTTATATTAATGGTGATCATAAATACAGCGGAACATGGAATCTTGCTTGCCACAAAATCTCCCTGGAAAATGCTAACAAGAGGGCCACCACCTTGTTAGTTCATTGAAATGATGAATCTTCTAATATTATTACCTACTCGCCAATAGCAGTAATAATCTAGTAGGAGATTGGTTGCCAAAAAAACTATTCAAATTTCTTGCAGACCTCGTTTCATCTTAACTCACATGACTTTATATCCGTTTTAATCCAGTTCGCTAAAATCTGACCAGGATCATTTTGGTCGATTTCACTATGTCACGAAAAGGTATGATGTAATAAGCAGACTGCCTATTTCTATTAGCTGAAGAAATAAGTGTAGTACGGTTACTATTTCTAAATAGGAGAACTTAAAAAAAGTTAGTGCTACGGGCAGATAACACCAATAAGTGTGTAACGAATCACGCATTGAAAGAAATTATTATGAACTGGATTTTATTTTGCATCGTTGGCTGTAAATTATTATGTTAAACAACAATAATAACCTAGAATTGAACAAAACACCATGTACCGATTTTTTTTTTTTTTTTTTTTTTTTTTTTTTTTTTTTTTTTTTTTTTTTTTTTTTTTTTTTTTTTTTTTTTTTTTTTTTTTTTTTTTTTTTTTTTTTTTTTTTTTTTTTTTTTTTTTTTTTTTTTTTTTTTTTTTTTTTTTTTTTTTTTTTTTTTTTTTTTTTTTTTTTTTTTTTTTTTTTTTTTTTTTTTTTTTTTTTTTTTTTTTTTTTTTTTTTTTTTTTTTTTTTTTTTTTTTTTTTTTTTTTTTTTTTTTTTTTTTTTTTTTTTTTTTTTTTTTTTTTTTTTTTTTTTTTTTTTTTTTTTTTTTTTTTTTTTTTTTTTTTTTTTTTTTTTTTTTTTTTTTTTTTTTTTTTTTTTTTTTTTTTTTTTTTTTTTTTTTTTTTTTTTTTTTTTTTTTTTTTTTTTTTTTACCGGACACGGTTGTTTCGGGTGGTACCTGCACCGGATCGCACGCAGGGAGCCGACCGCCGCCTGCCACGAGTGCGGCGCAGCCGAAGATACCGCGCAGCACACTCTGTCTGAGTGTGCTGCGTGGGGGGAGCAGCGCCGCCTTCTGGCGGCGGCGGTAGGACCGGACTTATCGCTGCCGAGCGTGGTCTCG